>BHFT01019246.1:0-49976 GCA_004320025.1 Laticauda laticaudata
CACTCACAGATCTACCTTTCTGCAATCTGCTGCCTGAGTCTGCACTGAAAAATAGAAGCTTCAGTCCTAAGGAAGGTCCGGCTCTGCTCTCATGCCACTTCTCCCCCATCCCACAATTCCCTGAATACCACCCCTGACTGGGCCTCAGGGAAGCCTCCTGGGCAAAGACAAAGCAGTACAACAATAATTTAGATAAGCTAGAAAGCAGAAATCCAACAGGGGGGGCAGGGGCCAGTCAGTGGTGCAATTTGCCGGTTCTCCAAACTGCACAGAATCATAACAACCAGTTCTATAGAACTGGTCTGAACTGGTAGAATCCCACCCCTGAATGGAGTCCTTGGACTGATGATGTTACCTAAATTTGGTAATGAAACATCTGAAAAAATAACCTCCACCAAACTCAGACATCATCAAGGAGCCCAAATTCAGTGTTCCTGGGCTGTTGCTCAGACACCACAAATTTATTTCATTCGCACAATTTCATCCCCATATATATGCTCCAAAGTGACCACATTTCATGGATGCACAAGAAGCACAAGTGGGAAGATAAATTTTTTGACTTGAGAAGCTTCTGTATATTAGCAGACAGACACCATTACTTACAGCTCTTACAGAATTAGAATAATGCCTTTCTTGAACTGCCAGTCTTTAATGATGCAAGAGGACAGTACCAAATTTGATTCAGTTGAGTTTAACTCTATTAAAAGACTAGCCTGATATCTGTTTATAGGAAAATAACCTAAATAACTTGGTATTTCAGCAATGCATTTGATAGATGCCATCTGGGAAATTGAACAAGTGAGCAACATTAATGAGGAAAGTTTAATAGGAAAACAAAGAAAGGACTGCACTTTATTGAAAGCAAAGTATTAGTGAAGTTTGTGCAAGACTCAGCTTTGCGAGCCATTTCAGTCAATACTAAACAACAACCTTAAATGGGAAAGTGTTCATGAAATCCGCTTGAAGAACTATTGTTATTCATCATCACTGCCTCTTTATGATGAGCTTGTCAGTAAGAAATGAAGAGAATATGTGATGCTGAAGAGGAAATCACAGTGGACTTCAGTCTTGCCTGTATTTGCATATTTATTCTTCAATCTTCTAAACTTGCTTCCATACCTTATTTCAAGTTGATATTGGCTATATAATAGGCGGTTGATGTTCTCTTTTCATTCTTTAGAAAGTGTGCTGGGATGGGGGAGGATTTATCTTCATTGCTGATGATACAAAAACCTCACATTCTTGTAAAAGTTTGGTATTTTTAAAAACGTTTTTATAATGCTTCATTATATATATGTTCACATTATATTTCAAGTGCTTGAACCACCCAAGTTCTCAATGCCACTTTTCACGCACATCTGCAGTATCAAGGTAAAACCTTCTTTCTGCAACAGTAATGAAGCAAACTATGAACAAAACTATGAGCTTATTTAGCAGGAATCAATTCTCAGTTTCTATCACATTGCATGTACACAAGTTTGCTTGTCCTTGTTCTGTTACCTACAGAATGTACTTTTAAATAATTAAATCCACTTTTTTGTCACAAGAAAAGAATATTCATTCATCCAAGTTTCCCATCATTGCCTTTTGATCCTGAATATATTCCATTTTTGCACCCAGGGCATTCATACACAATTCTACTTGGGAATAAACTCCATTAAATTAGATAGGACTTACTTTTACAAAAGAGCTGTGATGGCACAGTGGTTAAAATGCAGCATTGCAGGCTAATTCTGCTGACTGACTGCAGTTTGATTCTCACCTGCTCAAGATTACTCAGGCTTCCATCCTTCCGAGGTTGGTAAAATGAGGATCCAGATTGTTTGGGAAAATGTGCTGACTCTGTAAACTATTTTGAGAAAGCTGTAAAGCATTATGAAGCTGGACATCTAATCAGCTATTCATGATCTGCTAAAAGCTAAGTAGATTCAAGCCTGGTTAGTATTTGGATGGGAGATTATCAGAAAGTCCATGCCAACCCTTTTAGGAACTGGGGTTAAGAAGGAGATAATTCCTGATGATGCCTTAATCTGATTTTTACCCCTGATGATCAATGGATTTATTTTTCATTGAATTTTGGAATCTTTTTGAAACAATCTGCGCTTGACTCTCAGTCTGACATCAAGCAGAATTTCTTCATAGGTAATCCAGACAAACTGCAAACTGTTTTGTATTCAAATCATTTCAAATTTAAAGCAACATGTTCTGAGGTCAATGGTCCAACCTGAATGCAAAAGCATCTTTTGAGTGCCAAGCACACCACCCAAAACAAGATGTTTCATATTCAAAACCAGATGTTTGGTTTGAATTTTAAAAGTTTTGCTTGCATAATCCTGATTAGGTAGATAACTGTAAATCTGGATTCTTCATGTTCAGTTTCAAATTAATTTAGTTATGGTACCCTCAAAGTCTTGTACAATAAAAAAAACTTTTCTATTTTTTTCTCTGGTCACATCTAAAACCATCTGTTGGAACATAAAAAAATTGCTGTGTCATTAGACTGTCATGTAGGTAGTGGCAAGCTGAAAATGATAATTTCTTTAGCAGAGTTGTGGTTTGATGAAATAGTTTGGAAGAATGTATTTAAGATTACATCGCATAATGCAAGATAGGCCAAGAGTAATTTCAGACTTCAATTAAAAGCTTTAACTTCAGAAGTGGACATTGGAATTTTTTAAATGTTGAAATTATGAGGAGGAAAAACAAAGAGAAATGTAAGAAGTGTATTACTTTAATGGTAGGATTTCTACATAATGAATTCCATATTGGTAACGTGCTGATGCCCAAATTCATGAATTGATTCATTTTATCCTTCCATTACTTTAAAACATCCCATTTGCAGAACTGTGGATGCTGGGTGGAGCCCTAAGCTGAGCCAAAGGATAATTCTATCCCTTTTGGGAAGTTGTTCTTTCCAGCCCAACTCAAAAAATAACATTCCATCAGAAACGTGTAAGCCTTCTGGGAGTCACTTGGGATTTTGCAACCCAGATACACTGTACCTAGTTAAAAAGCATTCTTAAAGTTGCCTATCAATTACATGGGATAATTGATCCAGTACTTTAGACCCATCTGATTTTCCCATTTCTGTGATGGCTATCATACCAATACTACATCAAGCCAGATGAGTCAATATGTACAATTTTCATGCAAACTTTTCTCCCCTTTTTTGATCGTGCATAAGCCTTCCCAAGTTGACACTCAGCAGATGTATGGAACTATAACTAGCTGCAATAAGCAGAACTCCAGATGTCATATAGCATAATCCAGAAGGAAGATGAGAAGATCAGCCCTGGGATAATGTTCTGACCCAAGCTTTGTTCAAAGCAAACAAACACCAAACAGAGATAAAAGCAAAATCTTTTTAATGCTTCTCTGTGAATTCTGTTCATTCACAGTAAAACGCTATTAAAAATTTATTGTCCCAGATAAGAACAAGCCTTGCCAAGATTGTGCAAGGCTGCCAAGAACACTAGATTAAATTGCAAGGAAATAACCAAAACCAAAAGTCTCCAAACACAAACCAAGATAGTCCAAACTTCCACAAGACTTGAAGTGCAAGAACTTCTTTGCTTCCTGCAAAGAATCCCACCTATAAGGGCTGGCTTNACAACAGATAAAGAAGAGTTAGAACAAGCTTGAGTGGCTTTGCCTTCCAAATTTAGCCATGGATTTAAAAACCAAGAGGGAAACTGCAGGCTTCCAGCATGATGTCCTGCCAAAATAGTGCCAATCTTATCCTGCCAAAATAGTGCCAATAGTGCGATTGGATCGCATGAGCAAAATCCTCCATTTCCAAAGCCTATTGCAACTGATTCCACATTGTGCTCTTAAGTATGTATCTCATTTCCTTTCCCCTCCCTCTCTCCCTCCCTGGCATCAGAGGCTAAGCAGTCTGCATGTCACTATGTAATAAACCTTGATGCAAAACATGTCAAACATTCCCAAACTATGTGGTGCAACTGCCTTTTCCAATAAATCAGGAAATATCGTTTTGAAGTCTTTTAAAGTCAATATTTATTTTTGTTAATTAACTGAAAGCATAATGGGACTGTCTAGTCTCTCTTCCAATACTCTGATTAACCAGTCTCAATTTCAGCACGCAGCCTGCAGCACTTCTATTTTTACCCCAGATGGAAGAGTCTTAAATTGCTTATTTTCTGTTTACTAAAGTCATCCTGTTTGTTCCCATGGAAACCATGGCAAGTGTCACAGCTTAACTGTTTTATTAAATGGATTGAAGCCGCAGCTACAACATTTGAAAGGCAAGACCTGTCAGTCTTTATGCATAACTTGTGCTATCGTAAAATGACATGCAGCAAGGGAAACAATATACATTTTATTTTGTGATATATGCTTAGAGTGCTTCAGCCTTCCAAAGTTGACACTCTGCAGATATATTGAACTATAACTCCCATCAAAGTATGGGACTCAAGGTGACTAAATATAGGAAGAGAAACATAAAAACAAAAGGGCGAAAAATACATTTAGAAACATCGTACTGTATGAGCCTAATCCAATATTGACAAGGAGCAAGGGGTGAAGAAGCCATGTTGGAAGGCTAAAAATAAAGGTCTATCTTGACCCCCTTCCTAAAAGCAGAGAAATGTTAACGCAACTTCAGTTCTAAAAGAGGGTCCTTGACATTTCAGGAACCATGCAGAAGAAGATCTTTTACCAAATGACGAACCAGTGGGCCATGCTGTTGGGAAGCTATCATTAGAAAGATCTCCCCTGGAGGAATTAACATCCAGGATGGGTCACCATGAAGCAGCTGGAGGCCAAAAGGTGGAGGTGGAAAAAGTGGCCAAGTCAACAGTGTAGATGATTCCAAGTGCAGTTAATGGGATGTCATCATACAGCAGACTCTCTGCATTTTTGCTGCAGTGCTTTAAGGCCAGGTCACATCCCCTGACGGATGCAAAACATATGTAAAAAGGACACAGTGGACGAGCAAATTTTCCATCCATTGTTATCTGCTCTCAAAAGTACCCCAAATTTGCATAAACAGAGCGGACAACAATGGACGGGGAGAGGATGTATTGCGGATGTAAAATGGATGCTCAATGGAAGCCTAGCGGATGGAAGCGGATGGGAGCGGATGGCATGTCCAAAGGGCTTCCGGGGGAGCATAGCAGTGGATGCGTAACGGAAAGAGGATGCGTAACGGATGCGTAAAGTGGATGCGTAACGGAAAGAGCAGATGCAGAGCGGATGAAGCGGATGCAGAGTGGATTCGTAGTGGATGCATAGCGGATGCAGAGCGGATGCGTAGCAGATGCCAAGTGGATCACTGCGCATGCGGGGAGGATGCATTGCGTTAGCCCCACGGATATAAAAGGAGGCAGCTTGCAAGCAGGTCATCATTCAGAGGAAAGACCTGCTGCCACAGACATCTTCATCAGAGACCATGGGGAAGAAGAGGAAGCTGTGTATCTTCTTGCCAGCCTGTGCAAGAGGGAGGGATCCACGCATCCACCGCCCTGGCGCTGACTCTGCTGCTGCTGCTTGCTGCTTCTTGCTTCTGCTGCTGCTGGTCTGGCTCCTGCTGCTGGGGTGGTGGTGCTTTCTCCTGCTGCTGTGCTGTGCTGCTTCTCGTGCTGCTTCTCCTGCTGCTTCTCCTGCTGGCTGCTGTGGTGGACTAGCCCCAAAGCCCTGAAAGCCCTGATGCTGAAAGGTCGCTGCCAAGAGGGAGGAAGAGGCACAGGCAAGCAGAAGGAGAAGGGAGAGAGGAAGCAAGTACTCCATCGGCAGAGAGCTGAGGAAGGAGGTGGCTGAGTGGCTGAGATGGAGAACGAGTATATGTGGAGAAAGGGCACACAGGCTGTATAGAGGACCCCCCACCCAAGGCGGGAAGCAGGCGGCTTGGAGACAGTAAAGCGGGAAACCTGGGCTACATTTCAGATGTCGCTCCTTTTTTTTTGTTATTTTTTTTTTTTTTTTTGTTTTTTGTTTTTTTTTTTTTTTTTTTTTTTTTTGTTTTTTTTTTTTTTTTTATGGTGTGAAGCAAATGCACACCTGGTAGGGAAGCTGTACCTGAAAGATAGTCTGGCCAGGCGCGTGGTCAAGCTCACCGACAGGTGATGACCTAATGGTCATCGGCAAAGTTGTAGCTTCCCTGGAGGGGTGAGGGGCCATCCGCCTCTGGAGGGTGGAAGGAGCATCGTCCACCGGGAGCTAGGCCCCTCTGTCTACCCCTGCACTCTGCAGGCAGCCCAACAGACAGCAGTCCTCTTCTGGCCAGGAGACAGACAACTGTGGCGCAGGTGTCACACAGAGCGCCCGCAACAGAGACCCGCCAGCGACAGCTGGCACACCCTGTGCCGGAGGACGTGGAGGATTCTCTTCAGCACACATGGAAGCAAGAGAAGCAGCGACCACCAGGGACCGAAACCACACCCACCCTCAGCTCCACCTCCACAGAAAGCAGGCAGAAGCAGACCGGAGGGACAAGAGCCACACTGTCCTGCTGGAGATCAGGGACATCAAATCAAGACCCTCAATGGACAATGCCCGAGCCCCAGTACCAGGTGATGGAAGGAGAGGGATCGACTTGCACTTCTGCAACCACCCTCCAGGCCCAGCTGAACCTTTGCATCGCCACCGCACTCCCAGGTCTGGCTCCCTCCAGCCCCAGGCACATGTCACAGCCCTTCCAAGGCTTTCAACAGCCCCTCTCCTAACCAAGGCTATGGCTACCAGGACTTCCTCAACAAAGGCAGCCCTTCCAGGCACAGGTATTCTCGCATGCCCACAGGTCCGCCGATGCCACAGATGCCACAAGATGCCACCGAACCGACTGATGCCACCGTGTCAACCGACGCACAGATGGCCACCGGATGCCGACTGAATGCCACCGAATGCCAACAGATGCGCACCGACGTGCCACAGATGTTTCCTCACATGCCACAGACGCCTCACCTCCACCCAGCTGCACACCAGACATCCGCCACTACACTCCTCCTTCCATCCAAGCGCGCCACAGTCAAGGCCCGGACCTCAGAAGACCATCTGTCATCGGTCCTTGTGCTGACATCCAGGTCGCTGGATGAAGGGCCTCCTCAAACCTCACTGGCTGAGCTAGCTTTCTGAGAGGGCTTCCTGGACACACCATCTGCCTGTTGTTCGCTCTCGGGCCAGCACCCCAAATAGCTTCCTCAATCAGACCCAGTTACTCCAGCCACTGCCACCAGCCACCCAAGACCCTGTCCCTTTAACAACCATGAGACCATGGCCATGCCTCAGAGTGACTGAGAACATTGCCAGAGATTGGATTGTTACCCATGTTGACTTTATCAATTGCTTGGGACACTTTTCTTGGTTCCTTCATTGCTTTTTAAATGAAGTCCTACACTTTACTTAACTGTTATTAAATAAAGTTATCTTTGCTTACACACTTGGGTCATTTCTAAAAGCTTTGGGCAATGCTTATGGGCATGGGCAGGGATACCATGTGGGATGGGTAAATAGCTGTGCGGATGGGCAGGGATTACCTGTGGGAATGGGTTAATAGCTGTGGGATAGGGATAAGGGGCCTCCAGTGCAAGCAATAGTGGGACTGTATGGTCACCCTCCAGGTGGCCACACCTATGGGCGCTTATATTATCAAGTAACAAATTTAATCATTGTATGCACACATTTCAACATAAACAAAACTCGTTTATTAATGCCCTATTCATTATAAGGCCACTCAACAAACATGCAGCGAATCCTCATGCAAGTGTGATCGAACAGCTCAAGGAAGCATCCATTAATGCATGCTAAATACATCCTGTCCATGCCACTGCACTGTCTCCCAGCTGGGGCGTTGCACCAGTGTTTCTAGGAGGTGCACTGCTTCTTCCGCTTCACGTGAAGCCTCTGTTGGGGTCTGGTACATCCACCAGTGTCAATTCAGGTTTCGGCCTTAGCCTCCATTCCCCAGGCTCCATGTTCCCCATTGCCTTGTTGGAGGTCCACGAGCCTGTCTTCTGCAACACTGGATAGGCGGGTGGAGCATGAGATTGTTGGCAAGGATGCAGCAAGCTTCCACGTGGCTGCCCTCACGGTCTCTCTGGCGATGCTGCATGAGTCGGTGAGAGTACCTGGAACGCTGTTGGCCAGGATGCGCAAAGGTGTTTCTCCAACCACCCGCCTTTCCCTGGACAGCCTTGGTTAGTTGAAGATCCTCTCTTCACGGGGTGGGCCTATCTGGAAGTGTAGGGTTTCATGAGGTAGGTTTTGTGAGGGAGAAGGCGTCCATCCCCACGATTGAAGTTAGGGTAGGCATCTTGTGGGCCGTTGGGCAGCGGGGCATCTGGATCTGGGAAGCCCATGATGAAGTTGCGTTCCAGGCCCTTCTTGAGGTGACTGGGTTGTAATATCTGGGCATCTGAAGCTGAGACCCGTTTGCCCTGAGAAGAATCGATGTACATGAACTTGTAGTCAGCATCGACCATGGCGAAGAGGATGATGCTGAAGAAGGCCCTTGGTAGTTGTTATAGTGGACCCTGACTTGGCTGTAGCTTTGCAGCCACGTGCTTCCATCTATGGCTCCAACGGTGTGGGGAAGTTCACCTCTGATACCACTGCTCTGCAATTTTCTTCCAGCCCTTCTTTCAGTGGAGGGACACTGAGGAGCTCCTCGCAGGTATTCTTCGATGATGGCCTGCACCACTTCTCTGACCACAATGCTGATGGTGTTGTGTGGCAAAACACCTCCAGGCATACTGCATGTTTCTGTACGTGGTCCCGGAGGCCAGGTGGCGCAGAGTCAGTGCCACCTTCAGTCCAGGGTCCAGGCTGGGACGGAAGTTTGGTGCTCTGCTTGGTCAACCTTGGTCTCAGACGCTCCACAACTTCATCAAACATGGCTGTTGGCATCCTCATGAAGTTCTGGAATGCACAAGTGTCTTCGTTCCTCAGCTCCACCATCAGCTTGTCATAGAGTCGCAAACTCCGCTCTTCTCCCGATCCAATCGTTGGACCCAGACACTTCTTGGCCGCCTCCTTTTCTTCCCATAGAAAAGGTGAAAGAGCCTGAAGAGGGCTTGGTTCTGGTTTTTGAATGATGGCGGCTACCAAAAGGAGTGTGCGATGATCCATGGTGGGGAAGAATGGATGCTGTTGAAGAGCAAGAGCAAGGCTGAAGAGGTTCTGGCACAGCAGGGCTGCTGGACTGAAAATGAGATCCAGGTCATTTCCTCACCCTTTTTATAGGAAAATGTTGGTTTTCCACTAGATGTCCTTCCACATACTCCAAGCATCCTCCAGACATCCTAAATATCCGAGATACGTCCCCTATACGAACGTTTTTTTTCCGTTTTAAATGCTTTATATCCGAGCTGCATCTGCTTTTATCCTTTCTCCGTCTGTGCTACTAACGCTGTGTGGTCCATTCCACATCCGTTTCGCTTCCTCCCTGTGTCCATTTTCCGCTGGAGTGGATATGAGTTGCGCGGATGCACAGCGGATGCCTAGGCGGATATAGCGGACGGCGTAACGGATGACAACGGACATATAACGGATGTTCCCCGTATGCGTAGCGGATGTAGAATGGATGCGTTGGATACTTCATCCGCTCAAAAAGTTTTGTGGCAGCTCAAAACTTTTTGAGTGGATGAAATCACAGTAAGACGGATGCTGGATGGATAGAGAGTTATGAAAAACGTATGCAGTGAGTACACAACGGATGCATCGCGTACGGATGGCAAGCTTTTTTGTCCGTTTTACATCCTCTTTGCATCCGTTGGTACAGTGTGACATGGGCTTTAAGGGTTTTATTCTGATGTTAGTAATCCACAGGCTTTACAGCTGTTACTTGGTTTTTACTCTGAGTAGCAGCCTAGACTCCCAGGCAGAGGAGGAGTCTTAAAAGTTACTGTACTGTAAATAATTAAATAAGTTGCAGGTTCTGAAGGGAGAAGAAAAAAATGCCAGATGATTATGTACCTATTTTTAAAAGCTAAATATATATATATAAAGCAAGCTAAATATAAATGGTATAGAAAAGTGCCCTTTTTGCTGACTTCAGTGTATGCGCTGGACTTCCAAAATCAAAGGGCATTTTTTCCACATCTATTTTTTGTGCCGTTTTAGTGATGCTTTCTGCTTGTTTTCCGTGCTAGGGATGTGAACACAGTGGCAGGTTCTCTGAAATTGCTTTTATACGCTGCACCATCAAAAACACAACTTAAACCAGATTGCTGAGCCAGAGGGACAGTTGCTGCCATGGTTTTGTGGGAGGAAGGTTTGTGGGGATGGGCAAACTAAGTAACTTCAGTTAGGACTTGCGAAAAGTTTGTGGAGGATGAACCGGCACTTGTAAGTTCCCAAGTTTCTGCTTCTAGGCAGAACAGTCTACATTTGTATGTGTGTGCGTGTGTGTGTGTATGCATAGAGAAAGAGAGTGACAGCCTAGGATTGAACATCCTGGTCAAACAAATACTGCAATTTTTGTCGAATTGAATACAGTCTTACATTTTTTGGCCATCCTGGCTTTAGCTGAAGGGTCATCAAGATCCCACACTTGATTCCTAACATAGTTTATTTTGGTAACAATTCCGGAAGATTCTGTGCATATATACCCCTGTGCAAATGACAAGGAGAAACCTTTCACATGACCGTTTATAAGTCTTTGGAAAACCGTGTTTGCCTCAGTGCTTTGGGGACCAAAAGGGCTTCCTTTGTGGCATTGCCATAAATAAAATTCTTAATCAGTTGTATGGGTTTAAAGATAAAATACATTTCACTTCATGGTTGCAACTGAGTTTCTTCCCTGGTGGGATTCTGTACATGTGTCCAAAGCTTTTGTGGTGCACAAAACACAATTGAGGGAGAAGCCACAATGCAAATGTTCTGGAATGGAGCACACTATGTTTGAATTGTCAGAGGGCACTCACAATAAAACAGGCATGCCTGTATTTCTCTGATTGGTGACCATTTTGGAATCTTTTGTAGGAAAGTACCATAATTGGAATGGAATTACTTCCATAGAAACTTTTGTTTATGATGTGTTATGTCCCTCTTCTTTCTAGGGTCTACCTTCATTTGTAACACTCACATCATCCCAGTGAAAAATCAAGAAGGAGTGGCTATGATGTTTATAATTAGCTTTGAAAATGTAACTGATGAAGAAAATGTGGAGCCTCCGGAGAAATTCAGCCAGATACTAACAGCCAAAGTTACAAACCGTAAGTATACGTATCTTTATTGTGGGTATCTCTGGGTAAGAGAAGTAGAATTCTTGAGGAGGGGGTTGAACTAGAAGACCTCTAAGGTCCCTTCCAACTCTTGTTATTCTGTTGGAATTGAGTAATGATCATAGCACATACATTGGAAAGGAAATCTATGGAATGAAATGAGCATAGCTTATGGAGAAGCAGATGCTTTTGTTAACAATTCCTGGGTTCAATTATTATGTTTCCACTTGAAAAGTATGTGCCATAAATTCAAAATGATTATTGTTGTTTAATTGTTCAGTCGTTGCTGTTCTTTTGTGACCTAATAGTCGACACTGACATATAAACAACTGCCAATATCTTAATAGATATAAATCATGCTTTCATACAGATTCACATATAATTTTAAGCTTCAAATTCTGGAGCATTCATTTTTATGATAGCTTAATAAATTCTATTCCGGGGGGCGGGAGTAAAATGTGTTAACCAGTTCAAAGTGGGGACATCTTTGCCTCCAAATGAAACAAAATCCAAATTAGAACAATTCAGAGGGATAGAGATATGGCCACAACATTCAAAGAGCTAGGTTTTTTTCATATCCAAATTCTATATGATGGGGTGAGAAGAGGAAGCTAAGAGGTGTAGTTTGTGACTGATATAAGCAAGAACAGCAAACCCTAATCTTATCCTAGGGATATAATGCTTTAGTATATCCTGGTCTTGAACCAATCGTATTAGTTATGCTATTTGATTTCTGTGTGATTCCAGAACTGCCACAACCCTTCTCTACTACCCATCCTCTGGGAACACAAGATATTATGCTTCCGGCTAGAGACTGTGGGCTTCTTTCATTATGTGATTCAAATAACTGCAGTTTTATCTTTCACTTGGGAGGATCAGCAGAAAAGATTCTCCATCTGCTGGAGCTGCTGTTCTACTCAAAAAGAAAGAAGAAAAAGCCCCTAGCATCCTGAATCTCCCTCCCGTACTCCATTTCAGAAACAGGCAGCCTGATGCCTCCTGATGAATTAATGTGTACTGGCATTTCCACAGATTCCAGTGGGAGGTTGTTTTGTTTTTAGGAATGAGGTAGTAAGTGACAAAAGGTTAACCAATTAAAAAGAATTACGAACAAAGGGGGGGGGAGGCAGAGGTGAAATTCAATCACCTCAGCTCATGGGTATGGATGGGTATGGATTATTTGAATCGGTAAAAAATCGCCCCTGGTTGCCATTACTATTATGCCAAGTATACCAAGCCATGCCCACAGCCACGCCCACAGAGCCGGTAGGGGAAAAAAATTGAATTTCACCCCTGGGGGTGGGGATCTGCAATTGTTTCACAAAGGCAAACAGCCAAAAGGAAGGATTGTGCAGTAAGGGCTACATTTCAAGATTTTTCTCTTGAACAGAAAATGAGTAGAATTACATATCTGGGTATCAGATACTAGACCTATTTGGAACGATGAGGTCACATTGTAGATATTATGGCTGCATCAGAAGGGGGTTTCCTGAGGGTTTCCCAGCAGGTTTATCGCCAGTCACAAAACAAACAAAAAGTCAGATGGGCAAAGACACCAACTCAATACACACTTTGGTGCCATAGTTACCCGGTATAATTAAGCCATAACATTTATCTACATATGCTCCAATGCAGCATTGTTGATTTTGAACTCAAGTCAATCTGCATATAAAATATCTGTGTGTGTGTGTGTCTGTGTGTGTGTGTGTGTGTGTGNTCATTTGAGCTATAGGACAGGAAGAGGAAATTAAAATAGCAATTCCATTGTTCTGCTTACTGGAGCAAGTCTCTATAGTGTGGCTTACATAAATGTCTTAGCTTAGCGAACCAAGAAAGTTAGAGTCTCGCAAAACATCTTACACAATTTAGAATTCCCTTTGGATTGAAATCCCTTTGCATCCTGAACCTGGAGATCACTACTTTTAGAACAAAAATGGGGAAGGCAGAAAATCTTACCTTTCAACAAATGTATTAATTTAGGGGAAATGGCAATAAAATGGAGGGAAGCTGTTTCATCGGTTTTCAGTGGCCACCATCAGATAATGACCAAAGGAAGCTAGGGACTGTATATGGCAGTTAACGCTCGGCTTGTATATTTCTGACCCTGGGTTTTTTCCTAAAGTATAAAAATAGTTGTATGAGCTTTTGGAATCTTAACTTTGAACAGGAATACAATGATATGTCTACATAATATTTGATACAGTAATAAAATTAAAATCTTTTAAGCTATCTTGTCCCTCAAATATCCAAGCTGGAACATTTCTTGGATATTCTCTACTTCTTTACTAGTTTTTAATTATCTAGTTAACTTTTCCATTGCTATACACAACCCCAGGCAACTACTCTGACACCAAATTCAACAGTCCAGAACATTGATAATGAGCTAATACAGTTATCAAACCATCTTGACAAGATTAGGACTTGTGGATTTCATCTCTCAGAATTCTGGGATTTGAAGTCCACAAGTCTTAAAGTTGCCATGGTTGGACACCCCTGATTTAGAGCTTCAGCTAGTGAGGATATGGCAATTAAATGGCCTGGTCAGTCTTGCTGTCCATTTTGCATCTGACTACCTTGATTATGATGTGTTCCTTTTGGATACACAGTTGGGGACAATATTTGAAGAAAACGTTTGTGAAACTATAGGAAAGCAGAGATTAACTGGTATCCTGTGAATATATAAACACATAGACAAATAACTCTTCGATCTTGCAAAAATATTAAATGAAAATTACCCAAGCAGAGTTGGGAGAGGGAAGGAGAGACAGACACCTGACAACCCTTATATAGCTATAGACAGATCTAACTCAAAAAGCAGTTATAATCATGTACTAAAAAATGAATGCCAGACCAAAAAGTTACTGAGAGAAAAATCATAATTCTTCACTGAGATATGAATCTTTTGACAATTTCATTATAAACCACTTCATAATGTCACAATTACAATCTTGGTTTTGCAAATGTAGATTTACTTTTATTTATGTATTTATTTATTTTTTGCTTCACCTCTTTTTTCACATTTCCATATGGCTTAAGCCAATATCAAAGCAAAACTATGCAGCACCATACAGATGACTGAACTTAGAGAATCTGTTTTAATTGTGGCCCAAACTTTTTTCATTTTTAAAAGATTTCCTTTTCCAGAAGTTCATTACATTTTTTACTTTGATAAACCTGTGTTAGATATTAGACTTTACCATTTTACAGATTGAAAAAGTGAACAAAAATAATTATTGAGTCATATGTTCTGCAGTAAACACTGACTACTGAAGAATCATGGAGGAAGAAATAAGGCAGTTGCTGGCTGATACATTTTTCTGAAGTCATGAGTAGCTCATTCCTATCCTCGCTTTGTTTATTTAGTTACAAATCCTGCCCAGAAAAACATTTCTCTAAATCCAAGTATTATTCACTTTTGATTACAGAGCATATGAATATGCTATGTAAGAAAGAGAGTTCTGGAATAGAAAAAAAGTGTGAGAAGTGTTGCAACAATACATTTAACATATTCATAAATAATCTTGACAATAGATTTTTTTAGTTACTCCAAAAGTTATATAAAAGGGTGTAGAACACAATATTATAAAAACTTTGTGAGCCTTATGTGGCAAAATATTATTTTATTAATATTTTGCTTGCTTGGTCTCTTTTATTATTTAGCATAGTACTTGGCCTAACAGATCTGAGCTTTACATCAAAATAACCTGTAATTAATTAATCTGCCTCCATCTCATATTATGATTGATTCTAAAATTGAACATATATCTGGCTTCAAAGGCCTGTCTGGTTAGGGGTGTCTCAGGTTCTCAAATCTCTACCTGTAAGTGGAATGTGACATTTGTCGCCCTTTGGATATGTATTGATTGTCTATCTTCAACCCTTTTTCCCTGTGGTATTGAATATTGTGAACTGGACCAAAAAACAGAAGCAAAATAAGGCTAAAGCAAACAAAACAGTTGCTAGCAAGTGTGAAAATATTGGCCCCAATTTTATTGGTTACAAAAGATAAGATCTGCATCCAAATTTTTTCAGGGAATCTTTATTAGTGGTTGCATAATCATTCCACTAGCCAGCTGGGGAGAAAAAAATAATCTCCCTGGGTAGCATGAGCCAAGGTCATGCCACAATACTGTCAATGCAGCTGGACTGGGCCTTAAATCTTCTACTGCCATGACCCATTGCTAAAGCCCCAAACTAGAATCAAAGGTCACCCTTCCTCCTGTCACCATGGTTCTGGCCATACGACCTAAAGATATGGGTACAAGAGTGGCCCAACTCTCACCAAATCTATTGATTCTACCATGCAATCTAGAAGTGACTCTTAGATATCTTACAGTCTTAAATCTTATCCAATGTGCAAAAGGTGTTATCAGTCTGAAAGGCCTCCCCCTCCCCCTCCTTAGATAATACAAATGCTGTTTATTGTGAGAAATCATGTGACACTGATCACCTACTGATTTTAATATGTGACCAAAGATTTGAAACTAAGCCTCCCAGTTCTAGTCTAGTGCAGCTTATTAGCGAACACTCATCAAATAACGATTGGCAGTAATTCAGATGCATAGATTAATTGAGTGAATTTACGTCCCCTCAACAATCCAAATATTTACCTTTGTTATATTGCTGATTTGCTTTCTCCCAGTTCATCTCGAGTCATTTTGCCATCCCTGTCCCTCTGAGCAACAGAGTTTTTAGAAAGCTTTGTCTGAATTATTGTAAAATCAAATCTTCTCCTGTTAGAAAACAACGATGATGAATGGCTTTGCGCATAATTCCTAGCAACAAGAGTTTTTTTCTGATCTGTACAATCTGGGTTCTAGATCTAGCAGTGCCAAAGGGATCGATTTGGCTTACATTATCAACCATTCTTTTCTGTCCAGAGATTCTGTCCGATTTAGGTTTCTGCATCTAACCTAAATCGGCAAAGCATTCAGCTGTTTGATTCTGAAAACAACTTAATACACCACTATTTGGTGAATCTGTAGTCATATTGAGACAAATGTTCTTGTGTGTGTGTGTGTCGTGCTGTTTTATGCCTTAAAGGCTAGCCTCAGACTGTCTTCTTATTAACTTAATGGTTTAAAAGAAGTAATCAAATGCTCTCTGTAAGTGCAGTTTTACTTGTATTTCAGATGGTAACAACCTTTCAAGAGGAGCTTCATCAGGTAATTCTGTCTACTGAAATACGGTTTGCACTTGTTTCCTTCATTTATTTTACTTGAGTCTCAAAGTTCAACTCCCTGATATCCTAAGTGTAGCACGTCCCCCCAAAAGGGCCACTGGCAATTGGATTCTTCTTCTAAGCCCTTTCCCAGGTGACCAACCCACCTATCCCAGGCATACCAACACCCTCCCTTGGAGAGAATTACAGGCTCTAATTAAAATGACAACTGTTCAGATAAAAATCACATCAAATTAAGCATCACAATAATATCAAACATTGAACCAGTGAGCAAAATGTCCCCACAGCTGTCCTTTCAGACCAAATGGCCCCTCACCAATCCTGTTGTCTCATTAACCCTAAGCCTCATTATGACCCATGGTGGCACAGTGGTTAGAATGCAGTACTGCAGGCTAACTCTACCCACTGCCAGGAGTTCAATCCTGACCAGCTCAAGGTTGACTCAGCCTTCCATCTTTCCAAGGTCGCTAAAATGAGGGCCCAGATTGTTGGTGGCAATGTATTGACTCTGTAAACCACTTAGAGAGAGGGTGAAGCAATATATAAGTCTACATGCCATTGTTAACATCAGGCCCAGCAAGAAGCCTATCCGGTCTCTCTCTCATGGCAGCCAGAATGCAAGATGCAGACTCTTTCCCTGGAGTGGCAATCTCATAATATTTCTTTCTTTCTGAAGGAGTGCAGTCTCTTTCCCTCTTAACAGTTTGTCCTTTCCCATCCCTCTCAATTCTGTTTTACCTCAGGTCCCTGAAACTTCCTCTTACTCCCCCACCTGGGGACTATATCTCCCAGGAAAAAAAAACTTCCCTCAGGGGCTCTTCCTATCGCCATTTCCAGGTGTAAGGCCCCAACCATCCATCCATCCATCCATCCATCCAGGGAACACTGCTAATAGAGCAGGCTACATTCAGCTTTCTGAATATTGTTTCTAAATATTGATTGGATCTGAAGATCTTTCTATTGTCATCTGGAGCAACAGTGCTGAGTGATTCCCTCATCAAACATATCCCTCATCCACAATAGGGAGAGATTTAATAGATATTACATATTCTCTTTTATTGATACTGAAATTCAGCAACAAAAAAACAAAAGTAAGAGTTTCCCTACCTTATGCTGGCTAAAGGAATTCTGGGAGTTGGGGTGCACACATTTTAAATCTGCCAAGGCAGAGAAGCACTGACTTAGGCAGAGCTTCCTTCAGTGTTGTGGATCATAAATAAAAAAAGCCTTGCTTGCTTGCTGAACTAATAAAAACATCATCATACACTAATCTGAATTATCAGTCTCAATATAACTTCACTCAATTGATCTGTGCATCTGAATCACTACAAATTATTCCTTGAATGTTAACAACTGTCTAGCGCAAGAGGACATATGGACTTAGCCTGAGATATGTTTTGAATTTGGTTTGCTCATAACTCAAAGTTATAATGTATTTTTGGGCTCAGAATTTTGGTTAATTTCCCTGCCATTTTGAACCATGGCTTTCTGGCTTATGAACTACAATATCAACAGACTTTATTGTTGTATCTGATTTCTAGTTCACTTTTTATTTGATTTTTGTGCTGTCCAAAATCTGGGTCCTGGTAGAAGAAAGGGAGAAAACAATTACCTGCTGAACAAATTACCAAACCATAATAAAATCCTAGCTTTATAGTATGTGTCCATATAACCTTTATCTCAGGTTAACACAAAGATGCAGTGATTCCAAGACCATAAATATTGGAAGCTCTTTTTGTGTGAATAATCAAATAAAATGTAAAAGTGTTGGATTATCTGCCTACACTCTTCTTTCTGAGTCATTTCTCCATTTCCTTCTGGTCCTTTAAAGCTATAAGGAACCGCTACATGGATTTTGCCAGTCACAATCCTCCTACCTTCCATTTCTCCTATGCCTGACTGGATAGTCAGATCTGCATATTAAGATTAGATGCCCTTGATGCAACTGTGTTCATTTTATCCCTCAAAAGTGCCATCAGGAGCTATTTGACATGGCTTAATAAAAAGCTATTTCTTCACAGGCAACGATTATTGGTACTCTACTCTTGTATCTCATCACACCATCAGTTAGAATTACAGTGATGAATTAAATACCCACCAACTAGAGATGCTGTTTGATGGCTCAGTTATGCTAGAAATAGCTTCCTAACCGGCTTTTATTTAATTGTCTCTGCACATTTTCATTAAACCATATGCGTGAGGGATTCCTCCCATATTTTTCTCTATGGACCATTCTTTGTGCATGAGTAACGGTCCCAGTGACACAGATAGAATCACTTTGATTTTCTCCATCTGTTTTGCACTTTCCCAACAGGACACTGATCATGTGGGATGGGCACAATTGATGTGTTCCATATTCACAAGGATATCTATTGTTACCGAATAAATTAGATTGACAAGATTTTACACACTTTCTTGCACCCTGTTGATTCATAGCATAACATGAGCCTGTCACTTACAAGACATCAGTCCAATTAAACTTCACAGGAAAAGTTCACAGATTACATTTTATCACAAGAAATGTTGTCAGTGAATCCAAAAGAACAAATATAATACTATGACAATCTAGCAGAAGATTTACATTTGGTTTGTCAGTGGACATGTTCAATTATAAACCCAATGGTTCAGCAGGTCCAGTTTCAAAGCTTGTAAGCAGAATAGATCATGCAGTAGTGGAAATATGTTTTTGACCATCAAAAGTCCTTAGAAACTTCACAAGTAACCTTCAATTATTCTCATACCATCCTTACAATGGTCCATCTTTCCTAAAGGCCAACTAATGCCTACAATATCCTGAGCATTGAAAACCAGGTTCTAGCCAGTTCCTATGTCATTTCATAGCACTATTTTTTTACAGCAGGGGGGAAAATTCCTGGTTATGAAAGACCTAGGTGCCATGGGCTCTTAATTCAGGAAGGCAAGAGGAAAGTGATGGGCTTGGGAAATAGGATGAAATGAGAGTTCTTATCTGTGGGAAACTCAGCGATGGATCATGCCCAGTATTTCCTAGTCGAACCACAGACAACTACAATGATAATACATATCGATTTTACAAAGGACAATGTTGAAAAAGCACTAATCAATCTAAAACCATCTCTGGCTATTGTGCCTACTTTTAAAAAAATCTATCCACTGCCATAGCCGAACCTCTAAGCATAATCTTTCAAAAATCTTTCAGGATCAGGTCCTTGCCAAACCGACGATCACAAGCCACGGTCATCCCCATCTTCAAAAAGGGAGACCCCAGCTTAGTTGAAAATTACAAACCAATCTCTTTATGCTGCGTCACCTGTAAAGTCATGGAATCAATTATTAGCCTATCCATTATCCTCCACTTAGAAACAAACAACCTACTCTCTAATAAACAAGTTGGTTTCAGAAAAAAACTATCCTGTAATCTGCAACTCTTGCACTGCAAAAACATATGGACTACACAACTCGATCAGCGATCAGGGCAAAGCAATAGACAGGCAGTATCTACAAGCGTATGACTGTTCTGGTAAAAGCTGTTTGTGTTAGTGGTAACCGACAAACTAACGTCCTAAAACTAGAAATCTTAGGTATTGCTTCTGGACACCTGCATAACTGGATCTAAAGGAGCATTACTGTCAACAGACAACAAATGGTGCAAAAGTTGAGCATCCTATCAAATGTCTGTACCTGGTCAACATGGTGTCTCTCAGGCAGTGGTTTCTAGGACCAATCGTCTTCCATACTCACAATAGAAGTGTGAACATCTGTGATCATATTAAGAGCACTGCATTCTCTTTGCTGACGGATGTTAAAGTTATTCAACACCAGCACAGGACAATCTGCTACACCTTCAAAAGACCCTCAACTAGTTCAGAATGGTCAACAGAATGCAACTTGGCAAAGTACTCAGAGCAATATAAATGCGTCTGGCTTACGATATTGGCAAAAAAATTCAGAAGAATAAGAATACAGGCTGTAAGTAGGTCAAGGACCTCGTTGATGTTCCAAACTCTGTCAAGGAATCTTGGAGTACTCATCTCTGATGACCTTATAGTGCTAGAGCGCCACTGTAACGTACAAACGCCAGAAAAGGCATTAAGAATTTGTTAGACCGAGATCCTATGTAAACTTTATTCCTCTGTGGGTAGAGTGATCACAGCTAGCTAACTAGAACATACAGAACATTTGGCCAGACCAAATACTTGAATACAGGCTCATCGAGTCTGGAACCCACATATACATATCTGATAATTAAGCACAGTTGAGAAAGTCCAGAATATTGCCAGTGAGAGTTCTCTACTCCTCTTTACTTGTTGCAGAATGCCCACCGACTCAAAGATTCTAGAGCCTAGAAAACCTAGAACTACGACCGCCTTCGCTCAGGATCTACGTATAGCATGATAAAATCGATACATTGGAATGTCTGACCTGTCAATACGAAATATTCCACCTTCAACCATAACAGAATACAAAGAAGCAACAATGAGATACAAACTCAAGGTTAATCGCCACCAAACTCGATTGGCAGGAGAATACGCACTTCAGCAATAGAGTGGTCAATGTCTGAACTTACCTCTAACCGACTGACTCTGTGGTTTCTTCCCCAAATCCCAAACTTTACGCTTGGACCTTTCTAACTTATTGGCCTCGGCATCCGTTTTCCTAAGAAGTCTGCTAGGGGGTGTGCATGAAGGCGCACCAAAGTGCCTGACCATCCTGTCTATGTTTTTCTTTTATTTTTCTTATATGTATCCATGTATTCATAATTATGTTTTTACTTATACCTATTATCTTGTAAGCAATTGACAAACCTAATAAAATAAATAAAAAATAAAATGTTGTCACCAAAGTGTTATCTTAGCATTTTTCTTCTGCACCGAAGCTGAGTCAGAAGGTAATCAGTTGCAGAAGAGCTGTAGCAGCCTGGTGCTGTTGTACAAACAGAACACACAAGCAGTGTGGGCATGTCTAAAATGCACATGTGCTGCACATGGANGTAGCAGCCTGGTGCTGTTGTACAAACAGAACACACAAGCAGTGTGGGCATGTCTAAAATGCACATGTGCTGCACATGGAACACTGTTTTACACACTCAGTCCCAGCTGAGGCAAGATTATAATGTTTAAAAATGGGTTCAGTAGCACTTTCTATCATATATATGCAACCTGCCTTTTTAGTGCCAGATATGTGAAAACCCAATTATTTTGCTATTTTAATTGCAATTGATACTCTCGGAACTATAAAGATTGATTTTGAATTTGGCACATTTAATCACGTAACATTTCTATACACAATGCTAATGGCTTATAGTATGTTAATGGAATTTTCTTTGTAGTATTTACTCATACTGTATTTTCATTGTTCATAATTGCAGGGAAAACCATATTTTAAGATTTTGTAAATAATTTTTAGCTAGTATTATGTATAATGACAATGTCTATCTAAAAATACATCTTTTTTTTTTCAAATTCGGGGATTGGACCAGGGTCAATTCTTACTTTTCAACGTACAACTTTACAGGATCAGGCCTTAGCAACTCCAATTAAAAATAAAATATGTGAAAGAATAGGATGTGCTCAGTGTATCATTATGAGATGGAATGTTCTGGAAGACACCAGAGTGTTCCATTTCCTTCAGGTCCATGTTGATAGATGTTTCAGCACTTTTCCCAGAAAACAAGGCCCGATCACATCCAATGTACCGTGATGCTAAACTCCTGTTGCAGATTTACTGCCTCCTGAAGGGCAGATTGGTAAGGTTTGAAATAAAACTATGGAGAATGTTCCATCCAATATTACCCGGGAAAAAAAACCACCATGGGCAATGTTTCCTTAACCAGAGGTGCTGGCCTAGAAACCAGGAGACTGTGAGTTCTAATTCAATTTTAGGCATAAAATTGATTTGGATCAGTCATTCTTTATAAGCCCATCCCACCTCACAGAGTTGCTATTATGGGGTGAAGAGCAGCAAAAAGGAGTATTAGGTATGTTCACCTTCAGTTATTTATAAGATATTAAAGGCAGAATGAAAAAAAAATCAAATAAATAAATATTTTTTTCAGATGCATTGATTGTATAAAGTGATCCTGGGCTATTTTTCAGTGGATTGCTTTCTTTTTTATACAGTGTCCAGGTATAGAAGTTATCCCAAAGGTGTTTTTTTTTTTTTCCAAATGGCAACTGGACTTTCTTGATTTTTCTTGAAGGCATTTTGTTTCTCCTCCGAGAAGTTTCTTCAGTTCTAACAAGGAATGGAAGAGAAGGAAGGATTTATACTCTTTTGCAGTCAGCCGGTCCTTAACACTTTGAGAGTCATGGACTGGCTGCCTGGAAGGAATATAAATCTTTCCTTCCTCACCAGTTGGTCAGAACTAAATAATCTTCTCAGAGGAGAAGCAAAATATCTGCAAGAAAAATCAAGAAAGTCCAGTTGCTGTTTGAAATAAAAAAGCACCTTTGGGACAACCATGACCTGGAAGACTGAGAATCTCCATGGACAAGTTTAGAAGTTATATCAACATACTTGGTTATCCAAGGGCCAAGGACATGAAAAGCTTCATTTTATACAGGGCAGTCTTTCTCTATCTCTTAAAATTTGGAGGATAGGCCCCCACAGATCCCTGAATATTCCTTATTCAGTAATTACCTCATCAAAAACATATTGTATAGGAGTTTAGTTTAGTTAGTTTAACTATATATCATACAGATCATCTTATAATAAAAGGTTTTCTGGATATAAAGGAAAATATATTAACTTAAAATAATAATAATGGCAAAATAGCTTTGCAAAACAAATGCAGCAAATGGGTTGAAAAGATGTTCCTATTTACTTCCCATCTTGCAAAACATCAAGAATATTTGTCAGGTTTATCGCTTTTGAAGTGTTGAACATATCCAGCTGAGAAACAGTATTGTTTTTAGGCATATTTCATATTTTATCATTTGAAGAATTGGGGAGGTATTCCTCTCCCTTACTGTGTAGGGATGGCACTGGAGGGAATAATAGAAGAAGCAAAGAGAAGAAAATTATTCCCTTGATTCCCTGAACTTTGTACTAAATGAACATGTTAAAAAAAAACCTAAATTTGTTTATGAAACTTTGCTTCTTCTGATTTATGCAGACACCTGCTCTTCCAAGTAGGTTTTATCAGATTCAGAAGTAACATTTTTATGCAGGATTGCAGGATGGCAAATGTTACATTAAGTTAGCAGAGAAAACCCTACAATTTGGGAGTTCTGAAATAATGTCAGCATTCCAGCAAACTCCCAAATTAATTAGTAACTCCCAGATGGACATTTTTCAAAGTGCTTTATTAATCCAGCTACTGGTAACATCTGTTGAATTTCAGAACTGAAATCATCCCCCCCTTCCCCCAACTTTCACACAATTCAACTTACCCCCACCCACTTTTCTACACCTCATTAATCACGTGAACCAATTACTTTTCAGTTGAAATTTCTACTACACTACTCTCAGTAACCTTGAACTATCACCTAGATATTTCCCTCTAAAAGCTGTTCAGTAGCATCACCCCCCTTTTCAAAAATGTGTCAGCGATGAATTTCAGAGCTGACACATATTAAGATAGATACTCTGGTAATGAAAAATACCAGGTATTATGAAAAACTTATGAAAAATCAGCAATGGATGAAGATTCAACCACATCTGTATTTCTACTATGGCCAACCAGATGCTTCTTTGTGCCCTTCTAGCTGATCCTGAACTATATCTCCCAGCACCCCTTATCATTTGCTATGTTTCCTGTTCCATGGAACTTGTTCTCTATCCTTTTATATTCCAGAAAATGGTATTGAGTCACATTCTCTGTGAATATGAAAATGCCATTTAGCCCTAATTGCTATCAATTTTTTTTTCATCAGTTTATCAAATCCAGCATCATTTGCTAACCGCAGGCAGAAAAATAAGAAATTAAAACCCTTTAGAACAGTAGTGGCTAACCTTTTCAGCACTGAGTGCTGAAACAGGAGTGCACGCACACACACACACGTGTACATCAGAGAGCTGCTCTTCCAGTTTTAGACATGCATGCATGCGTGAGCACTGGAAACCAGAAGCTTAGTTTCCCAGCGTGCACATGCACGCCGGCCACCTGGTCTTCCAGTTTCCAATGCACACATGTGCATCAAAACCAGCTGGCCAGTGTGCACATGCACACTGCACATTGGAACCAGGAAGAGCAACAGGTGATGGCTGGCATGCTCAGAGAGATTGCTCAGCATGCCATTTCCGGTACGTGTGGGCATAGGTTCACCATCACAGCTCTGGAATAAATATATTTTTAAAAGGAGGAGATTAACAGGTTAATTAAATGTTGCTCAGAATGGGATTGTTTTTGCTGTTTCTTGTGCAATCCACAGCAGTTGATCCAAATAAAAGGCTTCTCATTACCTCTTTTTCTCATACATACATGGACACAGACATAGAGAATCCAGTAACATTCGGGACTATCTTTGTAATCTGTGTTCTGTCTATTTCATTTCCAGCAATATGAAATACTGTTCATATTGTATGAAAAGCCAGGAAACCAGTCCAGTTGCTAATTGTCAGTACCTCACACGTGAATAACTTGTTTTCAAAAAATAGCTCCTTTAAAATAAAACAGGCAACCAAAAGTTTGGAACAATTTATGTCTTGTTTAAAAAAAAACTGGCAAAGATAGTCATATATTGCTGCTGCTATTTTATTTTGTGCCTGAAAATATTAGCAACGAGGGATGCTCTCCAAGCATATCTTTTCCAGCTGAATTAAGAGACAACTTGATCAGCAACAGACTCTAACATGACTGTTTTAAACCAGTGAAGCAGAAAATACCATCTGTTCTACCATGAATATCTTTAAAATAGAACAAGAGTGTGTGGAGATGTCTACTCTTTCCTTGCAAGAATTTGAGGAAAGCCATAAAAGTTCCAGTTTTGTGGGAAAGAGATTGTGGTGAGCTATCATAGTTCAAACTTCAGTGTCATTAGCTAGTAACTGAGTACTTTTTAGTTCAGTTTCAAAGGCATTATAAAAGCTATAGAATATTTTAATATAATCATTTTTACCTAGAGCCAGTTTTAGTAAATATCTATTGTTGCCCTCAAGTGAAATCTTTCATTGGTTTTACAGATGCATGTGATGAGATTGAAAGGCATAGAACAATAAAAGGTATTCTTAAAAACAGTTAATTGCAGAATATTCAGTTTAGTATCAGGGAGAAAGAGAATTATGTAGACCAGAGGTCTCCAAACTTGGCAACTTTAAGACTTGTGGATTTCAACTCCCAGAATAGCAGAGCTGGCTAAGAAATTCTGGGAGTTGAAGTCCACAAGTCTTAAAGTTGCCAAGTTTGGGGACCCCTGATATAGACATTAGCTCAGCTACAATTTGAAAACTTTTAACAGTAGGAGAGCAAGGAAAAAGACAGAATCATTGTTCCCATACTGGTCATCCTTTCCAAAGGAACTGAAATAGAGAATCCTGAGCAAGTAAGCTCCTGGAAAATATACTTTAGACATACCTATACATTGGTGCATATATATAGGTTACCATATTTCAGAATGAGAAAAAAAGCAATCAACATTAATTGTATATTATAGTATAATAAAAGTTCTAGTCCCACCCTGAGCATGAAAACCAGCTGGGTAACTTTAGACCGGTCCCTCTCTCACAGCCAACCTACCTCACACTTGTGGACAAAAGAGGAGAGAAAGAAGTAGTAAAGATGCTTGCCATCTTGAGTTATTCATAATTAATAAATAAATAAATAAATAAATAAATAAATAAATAAATAAATAAATAAATATCTTGTTACAACAGTGAAAAGTTACAAATACTTATCTAGCACAAGTGTGTATATGGATACATATATTTCTAAAACACTTAGAAATGTATTAGATGATACTTGAAAGAATTGCATGGTAGTTGTATTACTATCTGCTTTTTTAATCTACTCTATTTTGTTTAGATGAGTTCCATATTTCATTATATTTATTCATACAAAGTCTACAATTACTGAATAGTAAATAAATAAATTTAATGAATTTACATTTACTGAATAGTCAAGACCTTGTTGATGGTCCAAACTCTGTCAAGGATCTTGGAGTACTCCTCTCAAATGACCTAAGTGCTAGTGCCCACTGTAACTACATAGCCAAAAAGGCATTAAGAGTTGTTAACCTAATCCTACGTAACTTTTTCTCTGGTAATATCACACTACTAACTAGAACATACAAAACATTTGCCAGACCAATACTTAAATACAGCTCATCAGTCTGAAACCCACATTACATATCTGACATTAACACAGTTGAGAAAGTCCAGAAATATTTCACAAGAAGAGTTCTCCACTCCTCTACTCGTTGCAGAATATCTTATGCCATAAGACTCGAAATTCTAGACCTAGAAAACCTAGAACTACGCTGCCTTTGGTCTGATCTAAGTATAGTATATGAAATCATACATTGGAATATCCGACCTGTCAATGAATACTTCAGCTTCAACCATAACAACACAAGAGCAAACAATAGATACAAACTCAAGGTTAATTGCACCAAACTTGATTGCAGGAAATATGACTTCAGCAACAGAATGGTCAATGTCTAGAATAATCTGACTCTGTGTTTTTTTCCCCAAACCCCAAAAACTTTAACCTTAGACTGTCTACGATTGACCTCACCCCTTTCCTAAGAGGTCTGTAGGGGGCATGCATAAGTGCACCAATGTGCCTACCTTCCTTGTCCTATTGTTTCTTTTATATATTTTTTATTTTTCTTATATGAATCCATGTATTCATAACTATATTTTTACTTATACCTATTCTCTTGTAAGCAATTGACAAATAATAAATAATAAATAAATCAATCAATCAATCAATCAATCTACAAGCAATCTGCTCATAGTCAGCAAGTGTAACCAGATCCTCAATCCATTGAATAAATCGTGTCACATAATTATCTTTCCAATGTTCCAATATCAGTCTTTTTAACTTCAGGAAACAGAGAAACCATTCATGTTATCCAGTTGTAACAATATACTGTACTTTATATTTCTATTTTTTCTGCTCTATTTCTTCACTTATTTTTAAGCATTTATATAGCACATACGTATGCATCTTTCATAATCTACTCAGTCCACATTAATATTAATCTTATGTTTTTGAAAGTAACTTTAGCATTTTATCCAAAATATATTTTCCAAGAAGTTATAGTCTTATGGAAGTTTAATACTCCTTTAAAATGTTTGTTTGGATCTTTACTAGCCTGGAGCCTTCCAAATATGTGGCATTACAATTGAACAGAATTCATTACAGCAACTTCTAGGAGTTATGGATCCAACATATCTGGAAGTTGTCAGATTTAAGAAAGCTGTGGTATCAATGGATTAACAGATCTCAAGGCAGGCTATAGTTCATAAAAAAAACCTACCATAAATCATAAAACACTATACTAAGGCAATCCATCAAACTATCATTAATGCAGAGCTGTACTATTAAACCAACAGGTAAAACTTCATTAAGTTGCAATCAATTAAACCCTTGACTAAAGGCTTAAAACCCATGTAAGTACCAGCCTCCAGATGGAGAACATTTCATAAGTTGCTATCACAATTCATATATAACTGTAGATTTTTCCCTTCCAAAATGTATATTTATACGTGTATTTCTTCTCAAACACATTTTAATTTATTATTAAGATCTGGTTATGCCAACAAGAAGATGAATAGCGATGTCCTCCATTATTGTTAACATATCCATATCTATTATTTTCTTATTTATCTTATTTATAATTTTAATGTTTTTACTATAATTAATAGTGATAAATGATTTTATACACTTATTCATTGTTCTTAAATTTGTTGTATGCTGCTCAGGGTCACTGGGTGAGATAGGTGGCTATATAAGTCAGAGATAGATAGATAGATCGATAGATAGATACTGTAGACAGAAAGACAGATCTTGTTTGAGTTGAGAACTATTAACAGAGTTGTGCGTGAAATTAAATATGTAATTAAGTTTCAGTTGATATGTTATTCCAAGGCATGCAATAAATTTATGTTGGAAGCCAATTTGGACTTGAATTAACAAACGTCAATTTTCAAGCAATGCTGTCTTCAACAATTTCTTCCCCTCCTCCCCTCCCAAATGACTCATGCATACATCATTTTACTAGAGAGATCCATCAGTGATTGAGTGTCATTGGTTTAACTATCTTGGGCTGGATATGTCCATGGAAATAGGGGAGAAGAGCATTCAGGCAGCTGAGCTAGAGAGCAATAGAACATTGGAGGCATATTGTTTTGAAAAATCTCAGCAAGGCAACCCAAAACCTTGGAGGAACATCACAAATACTTTCTCTTTTGGGGAAATAATGGCAACTAGCTATCATCCTCTTTCCCCTCTCTCATTATTGAATATGCAGGTGGTGCCTGGAAATTTAAAACACTGCTCCTACCAGGTTTCATTGAGATAAAATAGTAACACCTAATTTATGCATTATGTTTAAATCTAGGGAAAACAGACATGATGTGAAACACATGCCTTTCAAATGTTGCTATTAATGAGCAAGCCATTTTTCCTGAATTAACTATTGTAAGGTGCTTCAAATTGAAAGCATAATATTTCCAAACAGTTTCATTGTACTCTTGACTCAAGTTGTCAGCAGACAATTCCCTGCCCTAAAGATAGGTTCAACATTAAAAGAATTGATGAATATAAATATAAACCAAATCAACAATAGAGCTCTCTTTTCTCAGCCTCAAAAAAGGTGACTTTTTCTGAATAACTGATAATTCTGGGATTCTTTCTTCAGTTTTTCAAAAACACGATATGAGCCATAGTAGTATAGACACAGTGCCCCTGAAAATCTTCAAGATAAAAATAAAACATCTAGAGATAATAATTTTTAAATAAATACAAGACTTTAAACAGTTTTTTTTAATCCATTAAAATCATAGAAAAGAAGGGAACTGTGACTGATAGGGTAAGCCACAAGGATAGATTTCCCCCATGAATCAAAGTTGCTGCATTCTGTATCTAAACGAATGTCAGTTATCAGTGTTTTTCTCAAGAAACAGGTAATGTTTTGGACACACACTTAGAAAAAGTGACAGGAGAAATCAGAAAGGGGTGCCTGCTTTGGTTCTGGTTAAGCTCTTTAATTGCTACCATTTCCTAACGTGCGAGCTCCCAAATTTATACTCTTCTCCATTGCAAAATTGGAAGTGAGGGGTGTCTGTTCCCTATTTAGATTACTATTTAGACTTGTCATTGCTGCCCCAATCTTTTGAACATCTAAAGGAGCATTTTACCTTCAAATGTAAAGCAGCCCTAGAATCATGTATTGAATCATTAATTTGTAGCCATTGTCAACAGAATAGCATGGGTTCTTTACTAGTAAACAAAGGGCACAATAGGTAGCCCTCGACTTACGAACACAGTTGAGTCCAAAATTTATGTTGATAAGTGAAACATTTGTTAAGTGAATTTTGCCTCATTTTACAACCTTTCTTGCTATGATTGTTAGGTGAATCACTGCAATCAATCGTGGGATTCAATTTTTTTTGCTACTGGTTCTGTGGGCGTGGCTTGGGGGGGCATGGTAGGGGAAGGATACTGTAAAATCTCCAGTCAATGGTGGAATTTGCCGGTTCTCCAAATGACTCTAAATTTCTGCTACCAGTTCTCCAGAACTGGTCAGAAACTGCTGAATCCCCACCTCTGACTGCAATTAATAAATTAGTAACCCGGTTGTTAAATGAATCTGGCTTCCCCATTGGTTTTGCTTGTCATCACATAACCTTGGGACACATCAACAGTCATAAATATGAACCAGTTTCCAAGCATCTGAATTTTGATCACACGATCATGGAGATGCTGAAAAAGTTGTAACTGTGAAAAACATCCATAAGTCACTGTTTTCAGTGTAACTTTGAACAGTCACTAAATGAACTGTTGTAAGCCAAGGACTACCTGTAGAGAACAAATATTTTGCAACAGCTGGCGATTTCATAGTTAACTGTTTTTTTTTCCCCCTTAAATCTGACCTTTCCTACTTAGGCAAACTTTTTGGATTCAGACTACCTGGATTGAGTCTTTTATCCTACAGAAAGCAATCTTTGCCACAAGAAGATCCTGATGCAGTGATTGTTGATTCATCAAAACACAACGACAACTCCATGGCCATGAAGCACTTCAAATCTCCAACAAAAGAAAGCTGCAGCCCCTCTGAAGGAGATGACACCAAGGCACTCATTCAACCAAGGACGTGTTCACCTCCAGTGAATATATCTGGGCCTCTAGATCATTCATCACCCAAACATCAATGGGATCGACTGTACCCGGATATGCTGCATTCCAGTGCAGCGTTGACTCTTGCTCAGTCAAAAGAGAGCATTAGTAGTATAAGGAGAGCATCTTCAGTGCACAACATAGAAGGATTTACCAACCATCCGAAGAACATGTTTAGGGATCGGCATGCTAGTGAAGGTACAGTATTGGGCAAGGGGAGGGTGATCACTATTAATGAATTATGTCAACTGAATGTCTGGGACACATGTGTTCCATTTTTATTCAACTAGGACAAGATCTTTGAAGCCTCTTTTCTTTAAGAGCTAAGAGGAAATTCTACCATAACGGGGGTGACATTAAGCACTCTATGGTTCATAATTTGTGACCCTGTGCAAAGAGAAGCTTATTTCCAAGTCAACATGCTTCATATTGTGTTATAAGTCCAGGCACACTAGTTTGAGAGTAAGTCCTAATAAGGGTTCTCTCATTGTGCAGCAGTTTATTTTAAAGGGGGTATTAATACAAGAATGGTTCAGACTGCAATGGCCATTTTCATATTCAGAAGGTCTTTATCCAGAGCATGCACCCAGGAGGAATCCCTCCTCCAGAAAATACTTCATTCATTCATTCATGGATGGGATTCAAAAATCCCAACAAGCAGTTCTCTGCCTGGTTGCTGGATGGGCGTGGCCATGGTGGGCATGGCCTACTGGAACTTTCAGGTGGGCCATTTTTTTGCCTTCCCGAGAGTCCAGAGGCTTCCCTTGCACCTCTGGGAGGGCAAAAATGACCTTCCCTGGGCTCCAGAGGTCCTCCAGAACTGGAAACAGGCCCATTTCCAGACTTCGGGGAGAGCGGTTTTTTGCCCTCCCAGAACCTCCACGCAGACCCTGCACTTACCTGCATCCAAAATGGGGTACATGGAGACTCTTGGGAGGGGAGAGGTGGGTGAGGCCAGCTGGTCGGTTCAACAACCGTTTTGGCAAACCAGATGTAAATTTAACATCCAGTTCACCCGAACTAGCCCAAACCAGCTGAATCCCACCCCTGCAATACAAAAATGAACACCTAATAACACACCAAACAGAAGATGGATGCAGATGTACTCAACACATAAAACAAATATTATACACACAGCACTGGCTCCAGCCATCCTAGCCTAGAGCCTGAGAGCTTCGCCAGGTCTTCAAGATCTTCCAGAAAGCCATAAGGGTAAACCAAATAGGAAACATGACTAGATGAGCTAATTCTACCTTATTGTAAGGCTACCTTAACAAACTTCCCACCATCACTTTAAGCTGCCTGAGGGTCCTTCCCAAGTTTCTTCCTTTGACCTTTAGTTGATTGTAGACTACCCCCTCCTTTATCTGATTGTTTCATGGGTAGCATGTCTTCCTGTCATCCATCAAGATCACTCATATACATTCCATTAGAGGGTGGAAGCCACCCAGATTTCATAGGAAATTGCATCCTAGAGAGCAGGTGCCATGATAGAGAAGATACGATTCCTGGATCTGAAAGATGACACTGTATTAACTAAAGGGACTAGTTGTCTGCCCAACCTGTCAGTCAGAATCAGCCACGTGCATGCATATTGTTTCAAAAGAAAGACATTCCTTGCTTCACAAATAAAACCCTTGTTCATCTTCATGCAACTGATGGATTAGAATGCGTATTTGACTAATTGAACAGTTGGTTGACTGCATTCCATTATTGATTAATCCAGGAAAATTGCTTAATCAATTACAGTTTCTTAAGTCAAATTGGCCTCCACATTTAAAGAACAGCCCCTCCTGAGATATATCATTTCCATTTAAATGGCTGTTCCAGCTAATTTGAAAACATTTTTGAGCACTCTGGGAAATGTTGAAGAGCAGATGAATGAGGTTCTTAATTCTAAAAATAGAAAAATAGCCTTATATTCATTACATTAGCGAGTTCACCCAAATTAATGTTGGCTCCCACAAAATATATTGGGGAACCATGAAGGGGGAAAAATAACACCAGTTTGGAGTCTTTGGATACCAAGTTTATTTCCCCCTTTTGCTTTTCTTTATTCTGCTGAATAACAGACAATGGTCGCAATGTCAAAGGTAATGTACATTTATCACCTCTATTGTCCGATGCTTTTGAGAGACACATTATTTGGCATGCTGTATAAACTGTACAAATGCATCATATTCATGCTAACCTTTATGAAGCTGGGCACATAACAGGAATTACTGTTCTTTTTGCTTGATGGATGCATCACAATTCTCTTTGCTCTCAGTTCAGAGTAATGATAGATGGCCATTCAGAGGAAGCTGTGAAGGGATGCATAGTATGTTCTTTCAAAGCCATTGGCCTCACTGTAGCTACAATGCAATCCTCTACTTGTCTGTCCAGAAGAAAGTTCCCATCTTTTCTCTGGGGCTTTTTCCTTGATCACTGATTTGAGTAGCACATCCTGTTAAGCCCCTATGATTTGACTGGGAGAGTTAAACATTTGCTTTATTCTCTCCCGTCAAAAACCCCAGGAGGGTTTAAAAGTTTGAACTTTGGCTGGATTGTACCCAAGTAAGCTCTTTGAAGAAGGTAGAATGTGGGTGCTGCTAATCCTACACAGATACCTGAACTTGAAGTTTTCAAGATATGATCTTGTAAAAGTATTACAAATTGAGCTTTGCATGATTGAAACTAGCCACCATTGATTCATTTTAAATCCAGTTTTTCATCCTGACACCAAGACAATCAGTGAATAATCTTGGACCCTTCACGTATTCCTCTTTTCTCTCCTTAAAACTAGTTTCACGCTCCTGGATGGCAGGGGGTATGGTTTAAGCTTACTGTAGTCTTCAGATGTGCTTGCATGAATTCCATTTGCAATTTCATGTGGAAACATGCTTATTCATATTTATTACATGCTAGTATTGGTCCTTTTCACCGGGACAGCAGTGTAAAGCCAAATTAGCCAAATGGAGACATTCCTTTCTCTAGCTAACACGAATCCTTTTTGCATATATATTTTTCCCTGTAACAAACTTAACATTTGTGTTTATAGCCTAAATTTAATAGGAGAGGCAGGATGAAGGAGGAACTTTCTCCTTTGCTCCTCTTCAACGTGTCATTTTATATACTTGATGAAATGTCTCCATCAAACCTGCATGATGTGCATGTGCTAATAATGCCCACAAGTAACCCATTCCTAGGAAGTATTCCCATTTGCTTCTTGTTTCCATCAGCGATGGTTTTGATATTGTGTGGCACCATGTTGTAAGTGAACAATTGTCTGTAATTTGCTGTTGGCTCAAGACTCTGCCTATTTCTCTATTTATTGTCACTATAGATCAGGGGTGTCAAACTCAAGGCCTGTGGGATGCTTAGATCTGGCCCACTGGGCCACCCTGGAAACAGCAAAGGACCGGCTGATGGTGCCTCTGCCAGCAAAAATGGAGCTCAGGTGGGCCTCCTTTTTCCCTGGCAGAGGGTTGCAGGAGGTCATCATAGCTGGAAATGGAGCTTGGGAGTCTGTTTTTGCTGGCAGAATACTTGGGCCACCAAAGGCACCCCTGATATGAGTGACATTGAGCTGGCCACTCCCAGCCCAGTCTCCTAGGCCAAATACATCCCTGATGCAGCCCTCAATGAAATCGAGTTTAACACCCCTGTTATAGATCCACATCAGGGTTAATCATTAAAGCCAATTTAAGAGTCTCAGAGGGAAATGAACATATTTCTGGCAGAAGCCTATTCCATAAGAACAAACTTCCCATAATAAAGAAATATTCTGTTTCTCATGCCTGCCAGCCTAGCAGCTCTTATGAATAAGCTCTTGAAAAGGCCCACCAGAGCTGATCTTAGAAGCCGAGTAATTGTTACTTGCTTCAGTAAAGTAAGACTTAAATCTGCATGAATAACAAACATAAGTGACGTCTTCTGTTCCTAATTAGATCCTTGTACAACCAGACCTCTAGTCAGGTCAGGTGTGGTCTCCAGGGAGAACTTTCAAATCCTATCTCGATTAAGAATGGAGTTAAGCAGGGTTATGTTCTGGCTCCTCTTTTGTTTAATTTATTCTTATCTGACTTGGCCTTTCACATTGGACGTGTTGAGTCCCATACCCCAAAGTTGTCATGATCCCGCTTCTCCTTTATGCTGATGATGCGGCCCTCCTTTCATTGTCAAGGCCAGGTCTGAAAAGATTACTTTCTGCATTGGTTTCACTGGTGCTGAGCAACCACTTAGTCTATTAATTTACGAAAATCCCAAGTATTGGTATTCTTCTAAGCCCGAGACTCTAGTATAACTGGCTATCAATGTAATTCGTGTAAGCCAGTGTTTTTCCATTTTTAAGTATTTTAGGGTAATTCAATTTCAGAACACATGTCTGTGCTTGACTAGACATCAACAACCAGATGCTGAATTCAAGCCTCCTGTAGTCACCAGCAGATTTTAAAGATTTTTTTATACCCAAGTGGAGGCCAGTTTATTCCTTACTGCCCTCATGCATATTTACAACAGCCAAAACTTGTACTCAAACTCTTTACAGAGTTCCATATGGATACAGGAGTTTAAGGATTGTATTGAAAGAACCAGGCTGTCTTTATTAGACCCCAACCTCTGGTCTTCTCCTTGCTGTTTGGTTTTGCTCCGATGGACTGGGCCACTCAATCAGCTCGATGTATGAGTGCTGGATTAAACACCCTTTAAATGGTGGTTTGCGCGGTACTCTTTCTTGGCCAGTTCCTGGTAGCTACCTCTCTCTAGCTGTTTGCTGACTCTCAATATTTCTCGTTGGAGAGGGGAGCTGATATGAAGAAATTACACCTGCTAGGTTTTACAGGGGCTGCCCTGGAGATTATGCCTTAAGGATGCCCATTTAGGGTAATCCAACGGCTTTGTGGACATTGACTTGCAATATCTATGAGCCAGAGCTAACAAAACTTGCTCCCTCTGATCTTCAGCAATTTAATAATTACGGACTGAGGATGGCTTCCAATTTTATACTCTAATCATTCCCAATGTATAGAAGAGCTTTCTCTTCTATAGCTCGCTTTAATGTTCTGCCCTCAGAACTACTGGATGGGCGATTTAAGAAGCTCCCGATTAACGAATGGCTATGCCCCTGTGATAGAGCTGAGGTTGAAACTGTGGAGCGTGTCTTTTAGTATTGCCCTATTATAATGCAGGCAGATCTAAGTTACTGCCTCTCCTTGAAACAGACTCTTCTAAGACCCAATGTTTAGATTGTTTCTTATATTGTCAGGATGCGCTCCTCATACATCACTTCTTTGGTTTCAATTTTATTTAAGAGCTGTAAACCATCAGAGGAGAACGCGTGTAATTCCCTTAGTCAAGTTTTTGGTAACCAATTGTTCATCGATCATGATTAATTTTCCCATGTTCTTCTTTTGTTGTACTTGTGTTTTGGTCTGTGACTGCAAATAAAGTATTATTATAACAAACATAAGAAAGGCAAGCAGAGAAGAACACTAACTTGTGCTGCTCTTCCGTGATTGAAATCACAGATGGAAAACAAGCAACCATGGGCCAAAAGACACCCAGGATTACCCAGGTTTTGAAGTCTGTCTTGTATTCAGGAGCCCATGTGCCAGTGAAATTAAACAGTCTTCTTTTCTCCCTAATTTGGATATTTAGCTATTCAGGAAGTATTTATTTATGGGATACATTTGTGGTCCATCTTTCTTCTATTGTCGCAACAACTCTTAGAAGCTGGCCAGAAGGTAACATGCTCAAGGATCATTTTTCAGTCTTTAAAGCAGCCCTTCTGCCTGCCTGAAGGCACCAGGAGACAAGGCTGGCAATGTGACATCAGAGAAAGTGGGCCTAACATTTTTGAATCCTTTTTAGTGGGTTAGGAAAGGTAAATAAATGTCACCTTATTTACCCCTTCAGCACAGATGTATGTACCTTAAATGGGAGCAATGTACTATTTGGGGAAAGCTGGGGATTTTAGAATATAATGAAAAACTCTGCTGTCCACAGAGAGAATCCAGAAGTCTTCAGAAAACCAAAAAAACAGAACTTTTTTTTCTGGTCACTCCTTCAGCATTTGGTATTTACAAGTATACTGCTTTGAATCTGAAATTATCATAGAGCCACAATAACTATAGATTTCTTCTAAATTCATAATTTAAAATGTTCATGTGCTCCAGACTTTAAAAGCCTGGAGTCTCGTTCTCAATCTAGTGTGAAATAAAGCTTTTAGGGCAAAGTGCATCTGATTAAATCCAAGGTATTACTCCGCCAATGAATTTCTGCTTCCACTTGTGTTCACTCAACTAGCTCAGAAATCTGTAAACACTGAAGAAATAGATTCCCGCTTTCTCTATAATTTTTCTCTTTTTAAAATTTCCTTTAGTTTAAGGATTCTACAAAGATTGGATGATAACAGAATCATTTACAGTAGTAGAAAGGATGAGAAGTCCTGTTTCAAGAGTGGGTGTGCAATAGACAGTCAAACGCACAGCTCCTGCTGAATTATTTCCTGCTTCTAGGCACTATATTCTTCCCTTTTTCCACAACTGAAGTGTTGGCAGATTCTAAACTAGAGAGTTAACGCCTGGTTGAAAAATGAAAATAACAATAAGGGTATTTACTTTTTTAGTTACATGGAAAGTGAATCAAGACATTATATCAGCTGATATCTTCTTTTTCTTGTAGGTCCTTTTAATCATATCAAGTCAAGTCTCTTAGGATCTACATCTGATTCAAACCTCAACAAATACAGCACCATCAATAAGATTCCCCAGCTCACTCTAAACTTTTCTGATATCAAAAATGAAAAAAAGGCATCATCACCTCCATCATCAGAGAAAACAATTATTGCACCGAAAGTGAAAGAAAGAACACACAATGTGACTGAAAAAGTTACACAGGTAGGAGATTTTTAATATGTAATTGTGCCTCTTCTCTAATTTCTGTGAACACTCTACTCCTCTTCATGTCTGCATTCCCTTCATGCTTTTGTTAAACTTGTGTAGTTTGATTCTTCTGGATTAAATGGAATGACCACAATTCTTCTAGCAACACACACAGAGGAAAATTAACTTACAATTAAACCTATAATTAATCAGAGAAAGGGTTCTGTGAGGGAAACTGTGCATGCTGTAGTTGTAAGTTAATTCTCTGGAAGGTCACAGACTTATCTGTTTAACTCAGGTAAGTCTGATATAGTAACACAGATACTGTTCCATGGTGGCCTTGGTTCATTCGATTTACCTACCTGACTGTGAATAATATGCAGAAGTCAAATGAAGTTGAGTAAAATTCAGCAATTTCTTTCAGTCCTAATAGCCAAGTTGCCATATGTTACACAGACTGCAAGAAGAATATGCACATCACATTACAAGGGTCACACTATCTAAGAGAGACAAAATCAAGACATGAAATTTAGGCTGGTAATTTGAGTACTGATTCCAATACACCATCAGGGAATTCTTTATATTTCTCATAGGTTCAATTTCCACCCAAGTGACATAGTCATAACTATTTCCCAGTTGTTAAAGTTGGTCAGTCAAGTAAACAGGTCTTTCTGCTTTTCTGCTCTAATTCTTTTGTCACTTAGCACAATGTGGTACCTTCATTCTCCCAAGTACTGGTCTGGTGTTCTGCTTCTGATTTTTTGGGGGGTGGGCTGGGGGTAAGGGGTTGGTTGATTCCATATTTTCCATGCTCCTCTCTTCTGTCTCAGATGCTATCCCAGAGGTAGGCATGCTATCTCCTATAGATGCTGTGGTTTTATCTCTTCTTTCTCATCCTCTCCCTCATCCTCAACAAAAGCTTTGGTTTATTATCATAGTATCCTTCAGACATGCCTGCTGCAAAACTGAAATTCAGAGATGCTACTATGATATTCACTCTGAATTATTCGTCTCTGGATTTTCCCTTTGATGAATAACATCTCTAAACTCTTCCGATACCTGTGCTTAGCAAGATTTTTATAAGAGCTTTAAAATATAAATTCCTTTTATGGTTTCTAAATCACTTTTCAGCAGCTAAAAAGTGATGTGTGTGTGTGTGTTGATACTAATAAATTTAAATAAACAAACATAGCAAAAGAAATTATCTCTTTTGTGGATCATAGCATAGCCTTAGATCATACCCTGCAGAAGACAATTCTGTTTGAAAGACTGTTAGAGGAGAATGTTTCTTAGTTAAATGATTCTTTTGACCAATTCAAGTCCATTTTAAGAAGAGCAGCCTTGAAGTTGTTCATCAATTGTGAACATCTGGGCAGCAGACTAAGCAAGCAATGGCCTTAGGGCTAGGTCCCACTGGCCAACGGATGCAAAACGTATGCAAAAAGGACACAGCGGATGAGCAAAATTTCGGGGGTGTTCCATCCGTGGTCATCCGCTCCAAAAAGTGGCAAAAATTTGCATAAACAGAACAGAAAAGAAAGAAAAAGAACGGACGTGGGTAGTATGTAGTGNTTTGTTGCTCGGATGTTGCGGATTTACATTGTACACAGCGGAAAGTTCATCCGTTCACAAAGTTTTGTGCAGCTCAAAACTTCTTGAGCGGATGAAATCTCAGTGGACGGATGCTCAAAGGATAGAGCGAATGAAACACATATGCAATGAGTACACAATGGATGCATAGCGTTTTCCAACGTTTTTTAACATTTTACATCCTCTTTGCATCCGTTGGTGCAGTGGGACAGGGGCTTTACCTGGCCAATCTTTCATCTTGTATTTTTGTTTTACTAGATCTCCAGTTCTGTTCATTTTTATAGGTTAATAGACTTTTATAGGGCTATAGGATTAGTCATTTAGGTTGGTTTATATATTCTATTTTCATATTTTATTTATGTTTGATTGCTTGATTGTATTTTATTATACAATATGTGGTAGTCTTTGAAGTTTCCTCTTCTTGTTTTTTCTTCTGCAGTATAGTGGATTGCATTTGTATTAAAATTATACTAATATTTTCTGATTGTTCAGCTCTCTTTTCCATTATTACAGTTCAGTTTTTGTTTTTGTTTTTGACAATGTGTGAGCATTAATGCTTGGCAAATCTTCAGAGAGATGGCAGATCTTTATTTGTTGCAACTTCAATTGAAGGAATCCTTCAAAGGTCCTTTAAATTTTCAGCAGCAAAATTTAAAGGTCCTTTAATTTTTTCAGAAGGAAAACAAGGGGTGAGGCTAACTTGTACTGAAAGGTTTCTATACTATGGCAATCATCCCATTGATATTATGTTTAGAAACTAGCTAGCAAGCTTTCTTAAGAGTCTGGTTTTTGTCTCTCTCTCTCTTTTTTTTATTCTATTACTTTTTTCTTTTATGGAGGCTCCATTGACAAATGATTGTACAGCCACTGCTCTACAAGAATCTAATTCTGAACAGGAGTGGATGATTACACATATACACAAATATTCTCCAGTCACGTTATCTAGCATTGTAATATTATTGTTAAACTTCTCTTCAGCTTCAAGAAATACATAGTTCAATCTATCAGAAAGCAAGAAAAAAAGAGACTTTCACCATCAAGCTAAAGAATAATTAGTATTTCTGTTTATGTATATGAGTGTATATTGGTATAATTGTATTTTATCTGATAGCTGTTTTTATAAATTTATAAAATCTGGGTTTTATAGATTTATAAATCTGGGTCAACATATTAAATTGTGTTTAACAAGGAAATTATTTTAGTATTTTCAAATGCTTGTGTAACTTACAGTAGCCTAAGTCTAGCTCCATTCTGTTTACTAAAGGCATTAAAGATAATTTAATGCCACAAGATGTCATTCATATTTATTAGTGATTCTATATTAGGGATAAATATACAAAATAAAAATTACATATTTTTAAAATTAATAAGAATGTCTTTTACACTTTTATGCACATTTACATAGAGTTTCCGGTAGAATCTGTAGTTTGGCATGCCAGGAGCTACAGCTCTCTGCGTTCAAAATTAAATTTAAAGTGTTTGCCAAGGGGGGGGGGTCAAGAATATTTACAAAATACTTCCAATGAATGTTGGTATTAGTTTGTATTTCTGTTCTCTTTATGATTTAATAAACTCCTGAACAATTTGCAGGAATAGCTTTTACAAGTTCACCATTTCTAATGAGAAGAAAATCAATTCTCTGTATTTCCTTCCTATTATAATTTCTTATCTATCATTCCCTAAATATAAACATCTGAGACAGGGATGGGATTCAGTTTTTTAACAACTGGTTCTGTGGGCATGGCTTAGTTGGTGGGTGTGGCTTGGTGGTCATGTGATTGGGTGGGTGTGGCCAACTCGACATCACTCATGTCAAAGGGCGCTTCTCCTTGCCTGGCTTCTCATGACAGTGAGGATGGTGCAACGTCATAAGTGTGAAAATGGTCATAAGTCACTTTTTTCAGTGCCATTGTAACTTTGAATGGTCACTAAATGAACTCTTGAAAGTCAAGGATTACCTGTACAAAAATACAAAAAGCTTCTTTGCTTGCAAAAAGCTGCCCTAAATATCAATTAGATGCCCATTAGATTAAAAATATCTGCAAGCCAGAGTTATAAATCAGGCAGGGTGCCAGAGCACCTTGAGGAATGAAAATAATTAAAATGGGCGTTGGTAGAAGTTACTGTGAATGCCCTTTCTATCTGTGCTGCAAGAGAGCCCAGGATGGGTTGACTCCTTCATTTACATCATTTACATCATTTAGCTGAGTCTGTACTAAGATATAAAAGCCAGCCCTCGGGAGAGATCCCAGCTTTGGCGAAGATACTTGACAGACTGAAAGGTGTCTTTGAAAGCACAAAATGAATATAGAAATACATCTTACCCTCTCTGGACGAATCAAGGAAGGGGCTGGGATCTCTCGTAGCATAGATAGAAAGGGCATTCACGGTAACTCCTATCAATGCCCATTCTCCATGCTGCATCGAGAGCCCAGAATGGGACATACCAAAGCTTGCATGTCCATGGGTGGATCCTCGTCCGGCTCATTACACTGACTGTGGAACCACATGTTGAAGCACCTGTCTGCCAAAGGCTGCAGTCGCCGAGGCAAAAGCATCCAGACAGTAGTGTCTGATGAAAGGAGACGGGGATTCGGCCGCATGACAGATCTCCTCCAAGGATGTTTGGGTCACCCAGGCAGCAGAAGTGCCCGCACTTCTGATAGAGTGTTGCTGTTTAGACCTCGGGGAACTGGAAGGACCACAGCTTTGTAGGCCTGCTCAATGCAAGACCTGACCCACCTGCTAATTAGTAGGAGAAGAGGCCTTGTGCCCCAAGTGAGAAGCGGAAAAGGCAAAAACATGGCTTCCGACTCTCCCAACATCTTCTGAATTACTGCCGGAATGATTGGAAGCGGAAAGGGGTAGAGGAGACCCTTGGGCCATCTGCACTGAGAGCATTGGTCCCCTTTGCTCCCTGGCAAGAAACCTGGTGAAGAATCTTGTGACTTGGCGTTTGAGGAGTGGAGAAGAGAACCCACCTCCGTGTTCCGAATCTGAGGGGAAGGTTCCCTGAATAGAGACGAGGAATGGACCATTCTGGCCTGGTTGACTAGGCTCCTGCTGAGCAGTGCCTGGGAGTTGTCAACCGGAGATGTGGTCTGCCGAGATCGCACAACAGGTGTTTCTCTGGCCATAATCCCCAATCGTTAGAGGCTCTCTCATGAAGGGTTTGGACCTCCCTCGTTCCCCCCTTGCCGGTTGACATGAGCCTTTGCAGCATGTTATCGTAAGGACTAGAACATGAGAGCTGGTCACTGATTGCCTGAAATGCCTTGGGAGCCAGAAAAATGGCTCTGAGCTCTAACCAATTTATGGGAAGGTCTGCTCTGACCTGGACAAATGCCCTGAGCCTATCTGGCCCTGCATATTGGCTGGCATCAGTGTTATCACTAGCCTGTCTGGCGTCCCTGAACAGGACCAGATTGATGGGGAATGCCACCAATGAGAGATCTCTCAATTTGCGCGGTGGGAATGGGACCCTGATGGATGAGTGGCTGGTTCCTGCTCATTGGTAGGGAAGCAAGAACCATTGGAGGGGTCAGGAGTGGAGGCGAGCCCACAGACGATGCCAATACAGGAGACCACTTCCCCAGAAGTTTGACAGCAGTGACAGGGGGACAGTTTGATGTTGCTGGGTCTGGCTGATGATCTCTGCAAGGCTCTTCTACAAGCTGGGGACAGGAAAACCTGCATGACATGGTATCGATGACTGCTCCCAAGTGTGCAATTGGTTTGTGGGAGGGAGTTGGCTCTTTTTGTTTGATGGAAAATCCATGGCTCTGAGATATGACAGGGTAATTTGCAGATCCCAATAGGCTGCATGGATGGAAAGAGGACAGAATCAAAATGTTGTCCAAGGAGCATTGGATCCTCACTGGAACAGAGATGCCATCAGTGCTGCCAGAACCTTCATGAAGACCCTTGAAGCTGATGAGAGCTGAAGGGAAGTGTTCGATACTGGTAATGGGTATTCTGATAACAGAAATGGAGAAACTGGTGATGATGGAGGCCAAATGGGGATGTGAGGAAAGCCTCCGTCAGATCAATGGAAGAGAGGAGATCGCCCTCCTAAATGCCCTCTAAAATAGAATTCAGAGTCTTCATTTTAAATCGCCTGCTATTTTACAAATTGGTTGAGAAATTTTAGATCAAGGATGGCTCGCCACCCCCCACCCCCGAGGCTTTGGAATGATGAAAAGGTGAGAGTAAAGCCCATGTCCCCATTGAGAGGAGAACAGGTTGAATAGCCCTAATTTAAGAAGGTGCTGAATGGCCTGATTCATGAGGTTCTTGCCTGGAAATGTCCAAGAGACAGGACAGATCAAAAAATTTTCTGGGGGTGGCATTAGGAAGTCCAGTTGTAATCCTGACCTAATAGTGCTGGTGCACCCAGGCGTCTGTCATTGACTCATCCCATTTGGAGGCAAAGAAGCTAGGTACCTCCGATCGGTGGGGAGAATGAGAGATTACTTAGAGCGATGGAAGGAACGACCCCCTCCCCCCCAAAAGGGCCGTTTACCAATAGAAGGTTGTTGCCTGCAGATGCTTCCTCATGTTGGTCTTGGCGCTGAAGTACGGCCTCTGAGAGTGGGGGAAGCAAATGAGGGCTCCGCTTGAAAAAGCAGGATGGTGATAAGGAGCAGGCCGGTAGTTGGCTTCTTCCCAGAGGAAGAGAGAATTTTATGTTTATCTCTGGTTTCGATGAGATAAGTTCCAGAGCATTGCCAAAAAGAATGAAACTGAAGCCAGCTTCCATTTTCGGCGTGACTCCGCCTGCCAATTTTGGACCCATAAAAGTCTTCTTGCTCTACTGATGATGCCATGGCCTTGGATGCAAATTTGGCAGAATTGAGAGTGGCATCCACAGTGAATTCTGCCACTGCAATAATATATTAAGATCTCGTGAGACAAAGGTCAGAAGCAGGCAATCTATTCTGGAGTTGTACAGCCACCATATGGATGCCCTTGTGAAAATGGAATGCTGCCGTTGAAGCTTGATCAGCCCATGCAGCGCGCCTGGTGATTCGCCTTGAGGGTCTGTTCAGAATGTTTATCATCTGGTTTCATGATATCTTCTGGCTCCGTGGGGAATGCCAGAAGATGAGAACAAGGCCAGAACTGGAATGTCAACAGAAGGCATTGCCAGGGCATTGTCCAGAGCTGTGCTGACATTGTAGAAAACACTTATCCAGAGAAGATGGGCGAGGACCTGCCAAAGGGGAAGCACACTGTTCCTTGACCATGTCCAGGAACAAAAATGGAGAGAAGCAAAACCTCTGCATGCACTACAGGCTTGGAGAAGAGTGAGTCCCCTTAGCTAGAGGGATTTCCTGTGGCTCAGAAGCCACTTGCTCTGGTGACAGCTTGCAGTGACCAAAGCCTTGCTGAGTAATGGCCTGAAAGAAGTAGGTTTGAAGTAGGTTCTGCATTGACCAATGTAGAGGATGTCTCTGCTCTGGTGAGAATCTCTTTCTCTGAAAGATTTTGATCATAAATCTCACCCTCTTCACACTCTAACGAGAGGAGTAACTGTGTTCTGATGGGGAAGCCCTTCCTTCCTCATCAACCTCCCTCTCATTCTGGTAGAGAAGAATGGGACCCTGAGGTCCTGCCCTGTGTAAATCAGGGTGATGAGGCAAGGAACTTATAGATTGAGAAGGGAGAAGGGCCTGAACCCTTTCCAGAGTCAAGGAATATGCTTGAAGCCTTCAGCCAACCCTGCCTAATGGCCAATGAGACAACATCTTGGATATCCCCTGGTCTATGCTCAAGTAGAGGCAGAAGGCAGAAGGCCTGCTGCTGTGGGAATGAAAATGGCTTCAGGCCTAGATTGAGAAAAGTTCGAGGCCTGAGAGGAAGGGGAGGAGCATAGGCGGCCACAAGCCTGTTGGAAATAAGGCCCAGATCTGCTTAGATCCTAGGCATCATATTGTACTGCAAGAGCCTCAGGAGACTAGAATGAGGATGGAAGGCTCATAGATAACTTGTCCTCCCCTGGGAGTCTTGACTGGGCCCACAGGTATCACCTGAAACTGCTGTAATTGCACTCCCTTCTGTTGAATAATTCTGTAGAACTGCCTCTCCAGAGAAGCCAGCATGCCTGCGCTTCTCTGCCCTCAACTCAGCCTGAGTTGCCTTCTTAGGGGCTAGAGCCTTAGCTCTGATTTTAACAGCACCCTTCCTCTGAACTGATTGGGTACATTGCCTATGTCTTTTCTCATATTGGGCTTAAGAGACTGTTCCACTGGGGGGGGATGACTCTGCCTGAGCCTTATCTTGATCATTTGTAGAATAAAGACTCTTGTGTTAGAAAGAAACTGTTTAGAAATTTTTATGAAGCTCTTTAGGGTATAAAATGGCCCCGGCTTTACAAAATGGCCACTTACCTCATGGTGGAGGTTTCAATCCAAGATGGCCACTGACTAGGGGAACAGGCTCCAAAATCAAAAAGAATCACTCCTTTAGGCTATAAAGACCCCCAAGCGAAGTCAGCAAAGGAAAACGCAGCCGCCAGCCAGACGATTAGCTGGCTGCCACTTTTATCAGTTTGCCAATTGTTTTTTACAATTGCTCAAAACCACAGGCATGGGGAAGTCTACAGACGCTGCCCAGCTTGCCTGCACAGAAGCTCTGGAAATGCTGCTCCCAATGTTGCAGAAGAGAGAACCTTGCTCTCCTAGAAGAGCAGCTGTACAGATCCCTGGAGCTACTTGAAGTGAGGAAAAAGTCTTGAAGATCGCTGGTGAGTGCTATTCTAACAGAACACTTTCAAGCAGACACAGCTACTGACTGAAAGGAGCTGAATCAAAAGCTGGGGCAACTTCCGGGTCTTGCTTTTATATCTTAGTACAGACTCAGCTAAGTGACATCATAGAAAGAGTCAACCCATCCTGGGCTCTCGATGCAGCATGAGAGAGAATGCAGTGATAACTATCAAGCAGCCAACTCTTCCTGCATAAAGTGAATCCCTTTAGCAGAGAGGTCATTTCAGCTCTCCAGAAAAAGGAATCCTTTAGAACATTTGCACACTTAAAGATATCAGCTGGTCTCACTCACTTTACAAGATATCTTCAGAAAATCATCCAGATTTAAGAAAGGTCACATCATGCCCCCCAGAAAGCAGTAAAAATATCAGTGCCAAGCTTGCATCCTGCCTCTTGGAAGTATACCTCAAAAGTACAGTGCCAGATAGTACTAAAGCAGTGAAGGAAGACCCCCTCCCCAGATAGAAAAAGAAACTATGAGCAGGCAAAATGCAAAACACAATACAAATAATTAAATCACAACAGTAGCTGTTGCTTGTTGAAGCTGAATAGGAAATTATCCATCACAGGATTCACAGACTCACAACGACAGGATTTAAATGTCACCAAACACAGAATTAACCTTCACCAAAAACCAGTTTTAGATCAAAACTCAGGACTCACATTTGAATGTCAATCTTTCTAGCTTGCCAAGAAACCTTGCTGAATGTCAACTCATCTTGGTTCCCTGTCACTAAAAGCTTTGTTTCATTTTTCAATTACTTTTCAAAGTGCTGATTGTTCCAGCTTGTCCAGGGAAGTATTTCCTCCCAACAGCAGTGTAAAAATCTTAAAACAACCCTTCCCCTTTAAGAAAGTCAAGCTGCAAAAGCTCCGGAGACAGGAAGTCTAGGCATACTAGCAAGAATGTAATAAGTGTGGAAAAAAACAAAAGGAGTTTGCTTCTAACTAAGGTCCTCCGAACTGCTTAGAAAGTTAACAAGGGGTTCTATGGAACTGGAGAGAACCAATAGAAAACCACCCGTGATCTGAGCATAAATAAAATGCTGATCTACATAAAAAAGAGAGGGAGGAAGTTATCAGTGTGCATGGAACTTTACAAAGCATAAAAAAGTAGTTTCATACTCTGGAAATTCTGTCATTTCCAGTTTAGCAGATTCCCTTGGAATTATGGTCCAGATGAGAGGTTGTGGTATTTTTTTGTTTTTTTGTTTTGTATTTGTTTTCATTTATTTTCATTTTGCCATTTCCTTGAATGGTTCTTTTGCATACTTCTTCATTTACAGTAAGGTTTACTTTTTTTTCCAATCTAGATTTGCACAGCTTTTAGTATGCCACTCAAAAGTAGGCACACTTTAGGAGAACAATGAAAAGAACAAAGCCAGGATCAAAAATAAATTTAATCTTGAATTTCATTAAATCCCATTACTGTGTAAATCTCATGCATTTAATTAGGTCCATTTTCTCTTACAGAAGAATAAATTATTTATTTATTATTATTAAATTATTAATTTAATTGGTTTTACATTAGTCTCAGGCTGTTGTTACCTTCAAAGAACACTTGCTACACGTGTTATAGTTCTGCTGAAAAACACCAAGTTTTTCTCCAGGTTTCACAGTCTTCTCTTTGTCCTCCTCATTTCTTATATAAAGTATAACACAGGCTAAGAGAACATAGGAAAAATGTGGAAGTTTAATTTCCAACCCATTGATTTCTTGAGAACCACCACTATGGTTCTACTACTATAGAAGGTCTTGGATGTGAATTATTAGAGACAAAGCTTAATTGAGTCTGAATCAGAGATGGTGGTTCAGCAGGTTCAGACCAGTTCTGGGGAACCTGTAGTGAAAATTTTGAGTTGTTCAGAGAACCAGCAAATACCACCTCTGACTGGAGATTTTACAATATCCTTCCCCTGCCACGCCTACCAAGCCACGCTCACAGAACCAGTAGTAAAAAAATTTGAATCCCACCACTGGTCTAAATTCTAGCAAAATAGAGTGCCAGTTGATTCTGCTCCATGGATAGTCCATCTGCAGCTGGAGTTACTGAAGCTAGATAAGTGCTTATCATCCCTTATTTGACTGGATGCCATCACATCCATATCAACTCTTTGCAACACATAGACAGACTTTTTCCAATTTGATCTTGGCGAACTTGGCCCTTCAGCTATTAAATAAGGAAATTCTTCACATTGACCTAATTCTTCATTGTAATCTTAAACACAGAACTGGGATAGGCTCTGTTCTGTTGCAGTATTGTAGTTGACAGCTGGTGGGAGAGACAGAAACTTTCTCTGTTTGCAACGCAAACAGAAGGGAGGACTATTTCTGTCTGTGGCCTTTCATTGACTTGACCAATTCTTCTCTGTTTCAATAAATGAAAAGGGCAGAGTAATTACGATAAACCTTCTAACTGCTGAAGAAAAGCTTACACTTTTCTGTAAGAGGATTCTCCTCTGTAAGGAGAAGACACCACATTATTAGCTTTTTAAAAGGTTTGTTGGATGCTGGCTTAAATATGTGGTTTGAAGCATCGTGCCAGTTTTTCCATGCAATGGTAATGTTCTTTATCACATGAATTTATACTGCACCAAATTTCACTGATCTAACATCATCAAAGCAGAAAACCTTTTTTTAAAATTAAATACATGATATTCATACTGTGAATATCATACTGTGATATTTCTTTTGAAAAAAGCAAGGAAAGAAATGGTTAACTCAGCTAGCATAGGGTTATGGCTTGGAAGAAAAATATATTAATTATTTGACCATGACCATGTTTTTTTTACAATCATAGGAAAATCCCAAACGATGCCAAAATTAGGGATCCCCCCCAAATAACAAGTAGAAACAAGGAGGCTTGATTACGATGGGTTACAGCAGCACTGGAAACCTAACCCCCTACCCTCTGCCATGCTCCTAATTTACCTCATTTCGTTTCACGCATTGATTTTGGATTCAGTAGAGAGGACCAGCTTACACACATGAAAAATGGTCTTTATGTCTGAATTGGCACTTAGATCAGATCCTGGTGTCAACTCACAAATCATCCCTGAACTGCTCTTGAGTTGCCATGAGCAAGGGGATGGGAGAGCAAACTTCGCTGCTGCATCAAGGAGCTGGTACCTCAGTCAAAACAAGGCACATTCCACCCAATACGCCAAGGCTATCTTTACAGGAACCCACAGTGGCTGGGTTCCACCCAATACGCCAAGGCTATCTTTACAGGAACCCACAGTGGCTGGAGGGACTTTTACAACCTGCGGAATTGCTCCATTGGGGAATGTGACTGATGACACATATTGGGGGGAGGGCAAAACAAGGTAAGAGGCAAAACACGAATTAACTGAGGTCAGAGTTGGCTCCACCTGATCTGTGCCACCATGAAGCTCCAAATAAATAACTGGATTTCTTTTGAAGCTTGGCTTGAAACTCATGATTTAATTAAGGCATCTGTCAGAACCCTGACAGTTGGCTCTCCTAGCGAAATCATGAACAGCTTTGGCATCCTATTTTTCCAAACTGGATAGACATTTAAATGTCTTATTCTTAGGAGCATTGCAACTTCTCTTTGGGTACAATATTCAGAATTTCCAGAGATGCAAGTAATATATAGTGCTACTCTCTTGTCTTTCTGGATCCATAAAAAATACAGTCTTCAATCTTCTGTTACTGAGTAGTATGTCTTCTGATTTGCATGAAAAATATATTTGCACCAATCCCTGAGAGCTCTCCAATTAGAAGGAAGATCACATTACAGGCAATGTGAACAACTGTTACTTAAAGGCCCAATCCCACTGGCCGACAGACGCAAAACGTATGCATAAAGGACACAGCAGATGAGCAAAATTTCGGGGGTGGCTCCAACCGTTGTCATCCACTCCAAAAAGTGGTGAGAATTTGCATAAACAGAACGGAAAAGAATGGAAAAGAACGGATGTGGGTAGTATGTAGCGGGGATGTGAAACGGATTTCATCGGAAGCCTAGTGGAAGAAAGCGGATGGAAGGGGATGAGACCTCGGAAGGGGTTACGGGGGATAATTGTGAAGCAGATGCATAGCGGATGAAGCGGATGCATCACGTAGGCCTAAAGGAAAGAAAGGGGATGCCGCGCGGATGTATATCGGATG
>BHFT01019249.1:0-49800 GCA_004320025.1 Laticauda laticaudata
GCGCCTGTCTTACTTCACCTGCCTACCTTCGACTGCCCCCCATCCCCTCACACACACTCCCGCCCCCGCGTTGCCCTCTTTGTGCGAAAAATGCTACTGGGCGTAACCAGGTTACAATGTTACTTCCATGGGCTTTAATAATCGCCTGCTATTATGGTTTGTTTACATGCTTAGGAAACGTCCCTGTGGTATAATTAGCCTGCTCTCTTTTGATTATTTCCAATATTGTCCGAGTTTGTCATGTCTGGATTGTTTGCAGATTCCCTTCAGGAATCTTGGACTTGGTGTCTTGGCTTTCTAATTAAGAAGTGGCACTTTAGCAAAGAATTGTCAGGTGTTTGTTTTTTTTTATTCCTTAAACTTTTCCAATATATTTCTCGATCAAAAACCACACGCTGTCTTGAACTAAAGCTGTTGAAAATGTTATCACCCCTATTTTTCCTTTGCTTGGCTGGCTTTGTTCCCCTACACCCCTTAAATGCTGCTACCCCTCCTTTCAGATTCTTCACACTCACACACGCAGACTCCATTTTAATACATATATTTTATATGTTATGGGTTTTTAAAAAATATTTGTTAAACTCAGATGTATCTTCTGTGTTTTTTAATTGACTGTCCCCCATCCTTATGCTGATCTGTGACAGTGATAAACATTTGATTTGACATGTGACATGGTCCAAACTGGCTATTATCTATATCTGTCTGTCTGTCTGTCTGTCTGTCTGTCTGTCTGTCTGTCTGNATCTATCTATCTATCTATCTATCTATCTATCTATCTATCTATCTATCTATCTATCTATCTATCACATATAACAGACCCATAAGAAAACAGCGACAACCAAAGATAGAAAAGGGCGGGGGAGGGGAAACAATGACTAAGGTTCCCTTTCTAGCATTTTATTTCCAATAGCTCCCCCTTGTCCTTATGAATACAATAGGTGGAAATGCAGGCCTTGGGGATTGGCACCCTCCTGTTCATCTGGTGTGTGTGTGGGGGGGATCTTTAGGGCCTCCAGTCTGACTCCTCAATGAAATATTTAGCTTCTTCTGCAACCCGGGTTTACAAAGGCCTGTCTGTCGCCCCCCCACCCCTCCACCCCGGTCGAAGCTGCCTCCGAGCAGCCTGCGCGAGGCTTTGCGAGCGTTGCGAGCGGTGGGGGGGAGGGATGTCCCCCAGGAGACGAGGGGCTCCGACTGGATCGCGCCGCGCCCGGCACCAGAAGCCGATCAAGGTGGCAAACGCCAAGTGCCTCTTTCTCCCCACCCCCCCCCCACCCCGTGGGTTGGCATAAGAACTAATCGGATCCAAGGCGTCCGGTTTTGCCAGCCATCTTATCCTGTAGAGAAAAGAACAATCGAAGCCAGCGGATCTCCACCACGGCCACGACCACCGCCGCCGTATCCGCTTCTAGATCCCAAGGAGGAAAAGCCAGCAACGGTGAGTCGAGGGGCCTCTTGGCGGCGGCGGCGGCGGCGGCGCAGAGGAGGAGGAGGAGGAGGAGGAGGGGGAGGAGGAATGTCCGTCTGTGAAGGAGAGGTGGTGGCCCTGAGCCCTGGCTCCCCAGAGCTCCAGAAGCCTCGGTTTTCCTGGCTGGGGCGTGGCGTGGCGTGAGGCTGCCAGGGAATCCCCTTTGGCTCGGCAGGGCGGGCAGCGCGTCTCCTTTGGAGTAAGGGAACCTGGAGCGGAAGAGGCTTCGTTCTCTCTTGCCAAAGCTTGGGCCGGGGTGTGTGTGTGCCTTGCTCGTTTGGGGAGCGCTCTTCGTTTCGGGGTGTTGAAAACAAATATACATACATGAAAATAAATAAAGCCGGGGACTTTCCTTGCCAGGCTTAAGGTCTTCCTCTCCAGGCGCGTGGAGAAAATCCGGGGTTGGTGCTCCGGGCGTTGTATAAAGGCAGCAAAGCCCTTTTTAAAGGACCGAAGTACAAGGCGTAAAGGGCCGTTGAGTTGTCTACCCTGGCGCTTCCTTTCTCTTCCTGTTTCCCCGGAACCCTGTTTTCTCACGTGGAGGTCTGCTGGTTGGGATCCATGCCCCCCCTTTTCATATTTCTTCGTTCCGCCCTTGTCATTTCTTGTGTATTTTTTCTGGGGCCAACAGACCTTCCTCTGTGTTACAGGCTGTGCAAGTACAAAACACATTTTAATCTATCGATTGGTCTTTTCAGATTGATCTATTGCCGTTGTTCGTAAATTGAGGAGATGACTTTTTTAAAAAAACGGATTTATTTCTCCGGCATGGCATTTTACAGACGTTAAGGGAAGGACAAGAATGGTTTCTTTTATCCATATCATTGAGACAGACAAGGGATGGGGGGAAAGGAATCTCAACCCTTGTTGACATGTAAGGTCAGTGAAGAGGATGAATAGATTTCTGGCAATGCCAGAAATTGGGTATTATCAAATACAATAGTCGGGAAGTTGATTCCTGACCTAGTTTTCAATGGCTTTTAATCACCATAAACGGATGTCAAAATGGAAAGCCATGGATTTGTCAGGGTAATAATAGTAAGGTTAATCTACTAATCCATGCTGGACTAGAGTGGTAGATTATTATGGTTTAAAATCCTCAGTGTGAAGCCTCTGTTCTAAAATGGATTGATTCCGGCTAATAACAATAACAACAGCCCATTAAAATAATGCAAACTAAAAACCTCACCTGTTTTGTAACAATTGCAAAAGCAAAAAAGGGAGGTATATAACTGCTGCTACAGCTATAGCCAATAACTAACAATAATTTTCAAATTATGCTGTGTAGCTATTTTGCAGCTCAGAAACAAAGAAAGAGAAGAAGGGATCTGACTTGGGAGCTTGGAAAGCTGGCTGAGAAAAAGAGACAGAGAGGATAAATGGCAAAGCTTTTGTAAAATAACAATTGCAATAACAAGAGTAATAATCTACTTTGAAATGGGTGTCATATACCGATTTACATTCCGAGAGAGAGAGAGAGAGAGAGAGAGAGAGAGAGAGAGAGAGAGGGAGAGAGAGAGAGAGAGAGAGAGATTAGAGCTCTGCACATGAGCAGTTTAGGATTTGGGACTCAGATAATGTCAGGGCCTCTAAAATAACAACAATCAGAAGAAAGATGTGCAGGCTGAAAAGCAGGCTTGGTCATATCCAAAAACATTTTCGCCCTAAAATGTATTAAAGGAAGAGCCAGGAGTAAAAGGCAAAAAGAAGCAGCTTTTGCTTTTATTTGTGTATGCCACACAATACCGGGGTGTTAGTGTGGGTGCCTTTGGCAGTATGTATCCTTGTCTATGTCTGGGACTTGCATTTTTTTTTTTTTTTTTTTTNTTTTTTTTTTCTTTTAATCTATGTTGGAATTGGTTCTGTGTATTTTGGGCTCTGGGAATATAAATATTGTTTTCCTACTTCGATACAGCATTATTTATTAACCTCCATGAATTTCAATGCAAATTTATTCCGGAAAGCGAATTTCTCTTTTTTCTTTTTCTTTTTAAACTTAATGAGGGTTGAAATGTTTGCTCAATTTCTCAAGATGAGCCCAGAGGTTTTAGAAGAAACAAATTAAGAAAACCAAGCAAAACGTCATCCCAAAGGTGCTTTCAGCAAACTATAACAATAGAGGCCAAAACGAAAGAAAAATTAATCGGAGAAGGAAATATGGAACGCTAATGTATATCTGTATGTGTGTATGTATATGTAGAAGGAATATATGGTTCTAGTAATTGTTCAATGTATATGCATGTATGGTCATGCATCTGTGTGATATATGCTACATATTACATATAGAGGGGAGAGAAAATGCTTCCACGTGTGTGTATAGGAGAGATCAGAGCTTGTATATGTTAGCCATTTTAGCAGCACTTCCGTCCTTCAGTGTCTTACTTGGAACAGTCTTGCAGAGTTCAATTAGACTTTCAATCTGATGAGAATTTCCGCAGTTTTTTTTTTCTCCATTATTTGGTTGACTGGGAATGGAGCTGTTCCTTACCGATGCTGAGAAACATCTTCTCAGTGTGGAAATTTATGTGCTCAGATAATTCCTTTTATTCCTTTTCTTTCTCTGATGTTTTGGTTCTGATTCTGTCCCAGAGAGGGGAAATCTGGTGGTTCAATAGACAGAAAGAGATTAACATATACCAAATAGAGAAGCCACTGGGCAAATTGCTGACTTTCTCTCTAGTTTGGCTGTCTTCTTTCTTTCTTTCTTTCTTTCTTTCTTTCTTTCTTTCTTTCTTTCTTTCTTTTTCTTTCTTTCTTTCTTTTTTCTTTTTTTCTTTCTTCCTTCCTTCCTTTCTTCCTCCCTTCCTTTAAGCTATAGGGATTGTGATTACATTACTTTAGCATATAAGGGAGGAACCCACTACTCCACAACAATGGGGTGCAATTTACTTCATAGTAGGTCTACTGGATTCCTTCTGTTAATCTCCATGATATTTCAGCACTCCTTGTCTCTTGGCTCCATTGCTCAGCTTTCCACAGGCATAATTTTCTGGGTAGGTTATATAGTAGGCAGTATAGTAGTCCATTCCCTTGGTCAACGTTTCTGCTTTTAATATATGCAAATCTAATATGACAAACCTGAGGCCTTCTCCAAGGTAGGAAGCAGGTTTCCCTGATTTTCACAGGATCAGTTCAAAAGTTGTTTCTCGACTTTCCATTTAAAAAATAATTCAGTTTTAGCCACTGGATTCCCTACCGGGTCAGTTTAGAGCATACCAGGGTTGTTTGGGCATTATTTAGATGTTGTCCTTGATTTAAATAATCAAGGTTGTGTGTAAATAAATAATGAAGAAGGTTGTGTGTGAGAGACAGCGTGAGTGTGCACAAATATTCACTCTGATAAATTGATACTTTTTTTATGCTGAGTGTTATTTAATCCTGGTAGTAACTTCTGCTTCCCCCCCCCCTTGGTTTTTTTTAAATTTAACCACTATTTTTGTTTACTTGTTTTGTATACTGCCACCAAGTGCCTGAAAGCTGACAAGCCAACATTTTCCAATCCAGACTCTCTTTCTCTCTCTTTTGATCTGTCTCCCCCACTCTCGCCCCCCCCCAATCCCCGTTCTTCCTGAAGATAGGATGAGATGGGGGAGGGCGAAACCCCAAATCTTCTTTCATAAATGAAGAGGATTGAACGGCTTGAGGGAAGGAAGAAAAATCAGCCGGCCATTTCATGAAAGCCTTTCAAGCCGAGACAGACTTTTATTGCTGAATGTTCAGCAGCCTCCTAGTAAGGTCTTGGGTGAATAGTTGCAGCTAAGGAAAAGTTTTGAACTGCCAAAGCTATTGGAAGTAGGCTGTTTGAGATGGCGGGTCTTTTCCCTGCAAGTTCCTCAGCTGGCTGCTGCTGAAATTTTCGCCCGGGCGCTGCACACGCGCTCTCTCTCTCCGACCACAGCATTTTAAATCACTGCCGGATCAGGCCGTTCATAAAAATAGATAAGGCCTGTCAGCTGCGAGACACTTTTTTTCTCTCTCTTCATCCTAGCCCCATCACTTTCCTGGCAGAAAGAAAAGAAAGAAAGAAAGAAAGAAAGAAAGAAAGAAAGAAAGAAAGAAAGAAAGAAAGAAAGAAAGAAAGAAAGAAAGAAAGAAAGAAAGAAAGAAAGAAAGAAAGAAAGAAAGCAGTCCTAAAGTACCAGACTTCCGTTGAAAGACAACGTAAACCATTACTCTAGTTTTCTAAATAGTTTAATTCTATTTAAATGACTATCCTTTTTAAAACCACACATTGTAGTAACTAATACTGTGGTTTGGATGCTTTTGCCCTTCCTACGTACCTTCCTTCCTTCCTTCCTTCCTCTTTCTTTCCTTTTTCTTTCTTTTCTCTCTCTTTCTGTTTTCCTCCTTTCCTCCCTTCTTTCCTTCCTTCCTTTCTTTTCTCTTTCCCTTCCTTCCCTTTTCCCGCCTCCTTTCCTTTTTTGTAGCATCTGGAGATTAATTTTCCCTCACCCCTTCCGCCATGTGCAAACAATAAAATAAAATAAGAGCTCATAGATAATGGCAAACATTTCTCATTGCTGAATTATTATTCCTGAATGTATTAAACTCCTATTCTTCTTTGTTTAATTTGTTCACAGGCATAAGTAGTTGCTTACAACCATATTTTATATGACTTTATAATATCATGCTTTATAATTTTAAGACAGTAACTATTGTCCATGACAGCACAGTGTGACATCATGGCCCCTGCTCCTTTAAATGTCAAAATGAAGGAGGGAAGCATTGGAGGGAACATTTCCATGCAATAAAATGTAATCAAAGTCAGCCATAAAATTTCCTAACCTGAACATCCTTTGGTGAAATGTGCAATGTTATTGGACTGCTGTGAATGTTATGTGGAAGAACCCAATTAAATAATTCAACTTTTTTTTAAAAGTTCATTTTTCCTTCCTCCCCTCTATCAGCACACATATTTCATATTATTTCAAAATGACATTAAATTATTTTAAAAAATATTTACAGTATCCTGCTTTAAGTAAATAAAGAGAAATCTCTAGTTTGCCTTGCTTCTGGAAGACATGCCTTTAATTAATTATGGTTTAATTCAAGAGAGCTAAGGATGACTGGGTAGGATAGGTAAATGCTTAGTTGTGTTGAAGTTGTGTTGTTACTTGATATGGTTCAAGGCAAACTTCCTTTGTGAACCTGAAAGGTTTCAAATCTTGGGAAGCAAGAAGATCTGGTGGAAAAAAAAGAAAAGAAAAGAAAAAACAGATCAGTGGATAAAACCATGCCATCAATGGGTTTAAGCATTGGGGGAGGTGTAGGAAATCTGCAGAAATACTTAAGAAAATCAGAAAAGAACTTGAAATCTGGTAAAGAAAGGGAAATGTGTTTATTTCCAACCTGTTTAAAACAATGTATTATGTCTCTCTCACTTTTCTTCATGTCCAATGAATGTTGTTTGGATCATTGCAGGGTTTTGCTTATCCCCAGATTTCTCATCCTCATAATGCAAGCAATGTTTAGATTTTGTCTCTCCCACACATTGCCTCCCTTCCACACACTCCTACTCGCAACCTCTGGGAATAGCTTCCTTTTAAAACTACTATATACTAGTATTCACCTAATACTGGGTCATTGTGAATGTGTGAACATGTCCCCTACCATAATGGGAAGAGCTACAGATCCAACTGTCTAAGAACAGAAGCTAGAGCATGTCTTTTCATTCGTTTTGTAGGACCACAAAATCATAAACAAAGCAGGACTTGATTTAAATATAAGTTATTTATATTCTGCTTTTTTTAAAGCTGCATATTTTGTTGTTTTTCCTCAGATGAAAATAATTGAATTGTGAAATGCAGAAATGGGATTTCTGTGACAAACAGAGTGAAAAGTCAATGGTCTGGGGAGAATGAGCAAGAAAAATAAAATAAGGCAAAAAGAGAAAGGAAAGTTCTGATTTGCAATTCTTGCTGATCTAGATATAATTATCAACCAGAATCATTTTGATGGCATTCAAATCCATTGTTCCAGATTGGTTTTTCTGTGACATTGGAAGAAACATTTCAGCCTTATAATGGCACACATCAGAATGGGATCAAGCTAAATAAAAGTAATACATCTGTCTATGTATTTTAGATAATCAAGATGTGATTACTGTTATGCAATGGAGACTTTGAAACAAAGCAAGTGTCTTCCTTGGGCATAATTGGTTTGTGGTATTTATGTGCCATGTATTTTGAGTTAGTTTTCAAACATTATTATGGTTTGTGACACAGTCAGCCAGATGTTTAGGCTGGATTTGACATTTTTAATCCACCTAACCCTAGTCCTTCCCAAGCACCTTAGAAATATGTTGTTGTTTGCTGGCTTATTATTCATATTCTTATTATGGTTGGTTACTCAGTCCACTGTTTTAGCCTGAATTTGGCATTTTTAATCCACCTATTGAGCCATTATTATTATTATTGTAGTTGTTTGTTGCTATTATGTTATTTATGGGAAAAGTCAAGATTTGATTAAGAAGCTTATTTTGTAAGAACAGTGAAACTTCAGTGCAATCTCTCTAAATAAATAATTACAAAGCAAGAAGCCTTGCCTGTAATAAATGTCAACTCCAAAATGGCCGAGATAACATATCTAAGGTGAGATCAGCTCAAATGAAAAAACAAGCTCTCACGCTGCCATGAGTATTTCTCACAGAGCACCTTAAAACCCATGTTGCTTCCATATAAACGATGACATCATGCTATATACTTATGTGGTATTCTGATTATCTATCGATTTCCTGTTTCCAAGAGATGCATACATAATATCTTCCTTTAGGGCTTGGGGTTTGTTTGTTTTTTTCCCTGATTTTTTTTTCCCTACGTGGCTACATGTGACTTATGAAATGACTTATGGAATAAAACATGCTTGGATGTAGACAGGGTTTTACAGCACCAGCAAAATCATATGGATATGTAGTCCTGGATCTGGTTGCTGTACTAATTTATCTCATCCACCTATAAAAGGAATACAGTGGGTACATTACTAGACACACTGATCTCTATAAATAGGCAAGAGTGAAGAGTCGTATGCTGCATGTATCTGTGCCTCATCAGTGTGCGCATGGTGTGTGTTTAGGGGAGGAGTGAAGGATTCTAATCCATCTATCAAGGGATAATAACATGAGTTTTCCACACAAGTGTTCAATCTAATCCTACTATGAACTGTAACCCAACACATTTGATTTAAGGCAACTATTGATATATACATATTTAATTCGAACCAGGAAAAAACTGCATTTAGGAATAATCCATTTTCTATATCCAGATCACAGGGTAGGTGAGAATTTGTGGGTCTTCCCTCCCCTGCCCTGTCTGCTCTTGCATGGATCAGCTGATCCATCCAGTCATTAACATCCCACAAAATTCATCCCTCCCTCTCCCCTCCATCGTGCTCCACAAACAATCAAGTAAACAAACGTCTCTGGTTTTCCATTCAAGATCACATCACAAAACCAGAGCCTGGCAAGAGAAAAAGAAAGAAAAAAGAAAAGCTCAAAGATGTACACTTGTTTCCTTTCAGGCATTATTACAGTTAGAAAACATGCGTGGAGGGTGCATTTTTGAAGCTTTCCTCTAAATCAGTTCATCAATTCGCCAATTATTGCTGGGCAAGAAATAATGAGGCATATTTCTCTCCTTTAGCATCAAGACAGAGATAAAATCTGGGAGGGAGGGGCAAAGGGGAAAAGGGAAAAATAGCTTATGAGTCAGAGATGTTATTACAGCTTTCTTTGGGCACTTTAGCTCCAGGGGGTGGGGAGGAGAGAGACCCAACTGCTGTTCAAGAACCATTCCAGGACTTGTGCATATTTTCACTGCTGTGTAGCAGTTTTCATAAAACATCTGTTCTTGCTTCTGCTGTTGAAATGATACAATTGGTTGCAGATTAATTTGTATAGAAAGAGACCTACACATTTTGCTATATATGTTTGCAGGAAAGGTAGAAAAGGAAGCGCTACACACACACACACACACACACACCCTTTAATTTAAATGCATTCTACACACAAAGACACATGAGACTAGACACTCATGTAAAATTTCAGGCCAGTAAGTTCTATAATTTGCACTAAAATACGTGGCTGAGGAAAAACCTGAGTTTTTGGAATCTTGAACTTTGTGCGCGCTCTGCGTGTGCTCTGTACTGTGTACATGTGTGCATTTTAGCATTTCCTAAGCCATCCAACCAAATGTTAAGGAAAGGGTTTTGTGACAAAGTTCTTTGTGCCAGCTGTTTTCTCATCCAAAGAATACAACCAAACTTTGAGGTTTTCTTTTTTGTTTAGAAAAGTAATAAACCCAAATCCCTTTATCCTTTCCCAGGTCTTTCAAAAAAACAGCTCTTTAGGACCTATATATCCCACTATACACTCCCTCCCTTCCTCCAACCATAAACCTTTTTACATCACATAATCTCACCTCTTTCAACAAGATTAGGAATATTACAACACTTTTAAAAAGAAGGTTGTTGTTTTTTTAGTAGCGCTTGCTTAACAGGAAAAAAAATTAAGGGAGGATGGAAGTTTTGGAAGCTTTGTGACTTTTAATTGATTCCTGATTTATACTAGAGTATTTTCTTTTAAAGGACCACCATTCTAATTCTAAATATAAATATAAATTCACTCACTGAAGAGTCTTCACAGGAGAACTCTTAAAGAGGAAGTAGGAAGGGAATTACTTCTGTCAATTCAGGGGCCTGTTTGCCTAGTACACTGATTTAGTTTCACACTCCATCTCAGAACTTTTCAAATAATCTGAATTGAAATTGATTTCACCAAATTCCTTCAGATTATGGGTTTACCCATCTTTGTCCATGCATGCCCATATACTGTGCTTTGCAATGCATACCTCCTAGTAGGTGGGTAGGTGGATCTAGGAAAAAGGTAATCTTGGCTCTTCTTCCTTCCCTCTCCCCACACCCCACTTTTTAAAAGAATACATCCTAGTCTATAATATAAAATTGGGGGGGAGCTATTGCAAGGTGGGAGAAGTGGGGGGGAATGTACTGGGCATCTGTAAGTCAAGATCGGGTAATTTGGTTAGAGAAGGATTAAAAAAAAAAAAAACCTTTTTCGAGAGGTGCCGAAATAATATGAAGAAGTGTTCTATTATTTTTTTTAAAAAAATGCTAACCCTCCAGAAACGCCTAATGCTGGACACGATGATGAATTCTTTTTGAAGAAGAAGAAGAAGAAGAAGAAGAAGAAGAAGAAGAAGAAGAAGAAGAAGAAGAAGAAGAAGAAGATCCTCCTTTTTTTGTCTGTTGTGGTCCGGTTTATGGCTTTACTACTGCCTCTGATTACTTTGCTTTGTTGCACAGAGGAAAAAGATCATAAACGCTTTTGGCATCCGTGGGCATCCGGGTTCCTGTTGGAGCCCAGGGGTGATCACAGGAGGAGGGATTTGCTTCTTTCTCAGCCCACCAAGGAGAGTTACTTCATCCCAACAAGGGATGTTCAAAGTACTGGCTTCCCGGGGGCAGGGAAGCAAATATATATTCAATCGGAGGTGGGTCTGGTTTCCTTTCATGGACCCTTCCATATATTATTATTACTATTACTATCACTAACATTATTATTATCATTATCATCCCTTTAATGCAGCTAAATAAAAGCCACGGAAATCAGGCTCAGGTTTCCTTGCTCTAACTTGAATTTTTAAAGAACAAACCAAGAGCAGGATGAAGGAGCCTCAGCTTCGTTTACACATCAGCAGGAATATTCTACATTTAAGAGGCAATTTATGGCCCTGGATTGAAATTAAAATGAGATTAGCTGTCTTCATTTCAATTAGTGTGTAGGGGCAAATCCACCAGAGGAGGAGAATACAGCCCACTCTGTAATCTAACTAAATATTTCAAGAGGAAGTTTTCTAATCAGCTACAAATATCTGAGGCCGTAAATTCTGTCCCCTCCCCCTTTTATTTTTGCAAATGTAAACACACCCACACCACTCCCTAGAGAAAGGGAAGGTATTGAAAGACTTGGGTGGGGGCTTTTGCTACAAAGGTAAACAGGACCCTAACAATGACAGATTCTTCCTCTTCCTTCTTCTTTTTTTCTTGAAGCAAAGCAATACTAGTTTAAATTATGTTAAATAGAAATATTAATAAAGCCAGCTCTGAATTTTGAGGCCAGAAGGAATGAAAGAAGGAGCTTGCAAAGTTCTTCACATTCCAAAGTCCAGGAATACTCTCCAGGAAGACACAGTCTCTATCCAACTGTCATTTCTTTCCCTGCCTGTCTTTTCAAGATTGTTTTTTTGGAAGATACTAGCATTTAATTGCACATTTATTGACTGATAGTAAATTAGTGGAAGGAAAGAGGATTTATGGTTTAATATTTTATGCATACTTCAGATTTATGGCTATAATTTCTGTGCTGTTTGGTTGTTAGAGGTATTAAGCAAGATATTTCTTCAAAAGGATAAATATCCTAATTTCTGTTCTCTAGGGTTCCTTTCCTTTCTTTTCGTTTCCTTTCCTTATATTTTTAAGGCAACGCTTTCCCTGCATTATGGTTTTCTTTCCTTTTTTCCCTCCTTATCCTTTTTTGCCCCTCCTTCAGTCGTCTCCCACCTTCCCCCCCACCCCGTACTACTTACTCTCCCCCCCCCCTTCTTCTTCCAAACCATCTTTATATTTAGAATTTCGAGACTTACTTTCAATGCATACTTAGTTTCAACTGGGGAATCAACACAAGCAAAAGCCATTTTTCCGTGTCTTGACATCCAGTTTTCTATTGGCTCACGGAGGGTCAGCTGACTTTGTCATTTTGTCTGTCCTGGAGTGGAGCCGTCCCTATAACAATCTAGTTCAGACTACATACTGGAGACAGAAATAAATATTAAAGAAATCATACAAGCCAGGTACAAGGGGGGAAGATATGAATTCCTATTTCACAAACCCGTCGCTCTCTTGCCACCTCACCAGTGGTCAAGAGGTCCTGCCCAGCGTGCAGCTCAATTCCACTGCCTATGACCCTGTAAGGCATTTTTCAACTTATGGAGCAGCGGTCGCTCAAAACAGGATCTATTCATCTCCTTTTTATTCACCGCAAGATAATGTTGTGTTTAGCTCCAGTCGGGGACCATATGATTACGGATCGAATGCCTTTTATCAAGAAAAGGACATGCTCTCTAGCTGCAGGCAAAATTCTATGGGACACAATACACAAACTTCTATTGCACAGGATTTTGCAAGTGACCAAAACAGGAGCACGTCTCAGGAACAGAAAGCTAGCATTCAAATATACCCGTGGATGCAGCGCATGAACTCCCACAGTGGTAAGTTTTACAGCTTGCAGAGATAAATTAAATAAACTGAACCATCTTTATGGCCGTCTCCCCAGCAGAACAGGCTCAGCTACTTTTTATGGCCCCATAAAAACAATCATATAGCTTCCTCACAGTTGCCGCTACAGGCCTTTTATTTGTTAAGTTGTTGCAAGCAAATATGGCTTGTTATGCTCTTTCTAATTAAAAGACTTTGGGAGTGTAAAATATCCATAATAAAGTGCAATCAGCTCTGATTCCATCCTCATCCCCCCACCCCACCCCATAGTGGAGATTTGGGGGGAAATAAGTGTAGAAAATAGAACGGGGCATTTTTTTTTTTAAATTGAAGTTTCCTTGATAGGTGAGAATTGGCATTTTTTGGGGGGGGGAGAGGGGGAGATGCAAAATGTCTTGTCCAATGTAATAGATTGAGAGATGGGGTTTTATGAAGTAGCTTGACTTCAGAAGTATGGAAGGAGCTTCTATTCCTAGTAATTAAAGCAGCATTGGAGTAAGATCTAATTAGTTGTTTGTTTCTTTTTTTGCTTTTTTTAAGATTGCCGAAATAATTAAAACAAAGCATGGGGAATCTTTGCAAATAAGAGCGGAGCATGCTTTCAATTAGAAGCTTCCCTTCTTGTTGTTCTGTCTCCCTCCATGTGTGCTGAAAATTTTAATGAATAGCCAGCTTTAAGGAGCAGAATTAGATTGGAATGGGTGGGGATACAATGAAGACGGGGGTCCTTGCAGGGTGGGGTTGTTTAGACGGCTCCCTTTCAGGGTTTGGCGGGCTGGGGGTGGGGGGCTGGTTGTTTTCAATGTTAGTTGTGTTTTATTTATTTTCTGTGGACTTAGAGACCTGTCGTTGGCCGAAGCCGTAGCTAATCGTTCTTAGTCTGTTTGGTTTCCGAATCCCTAGGAGTCGGTTACGGAGCAGATCGGAGGCGGGGGCGCCAGATCTACTCGCGCTACCAGACGCTGGAACTGGAGAAGGAGTTCCACTTTAACCGCTACTTGACGCGGCGGCGGCGGATTGAGATCGCCAACGCGCTGTGCCTCACGGAACGCCAGATCAAGATCTGGTTCCAAAACCGCAGGATGAAATGGAAAAAAGAGAGCAACCTGACCTCCACTCTACCCGGGGGAGGAGGTGTCGCCGGGGAAGCCGCCGAGAGCTTGGGGACGAAGCAAGAGAAAAGAGAAGAAGAAGAGACGCAGGCGGAAAAACCGAAGGAATGAACAGGGACGGCTACGCCTAGAAGGCAATTTTCTTCCCCTCCCCTCCGGTCTCACCCACGAGCATATCACAGAGCCGGGCTCTCTCCTGCCTTCCTTTCCCTCCTCATTAACTGCAGGCACAAACGCTACATTGGGTTAAATTAAAAAAGGTGGGGGTGGAGATAGAAACCCCCTTCCTCCATCTTCTCTTTCCAGCGCTCAAGTCCCAAATCTCCTTCACTTTTTCCTCCTTGAGAGGTTCCTGTTCCCCTCGTTCCTGGCCTCTTCCTTGCCCAGTGACCCGGGTTTTCCTAAAGTGCGCGCACACTCTCTCTCTCACACACACACACTCTCACACACAACCACATACGGAGGGGGAGAGAGCCAGACACGAGTGAGAGAAACTCCCCCCTGCCATTCCTTCTTCGCCCTCCCTAGACAGAATCTCGCTTGCCAAAGGAAGAAGGGTTCTGCGTTAGGAGCTGCCTCCGGATAAGTGCTGGGTTCGACCACGCAAGTCCAAAAGAACTAATGGCAGTTTCACCTTCCTAACAAATAAAGAAAAAGAGAGAAGGAACGGCTGTTGGCGGCGATGTGGATTCGTGGAAAAGAAGCTGGGTTAAAAAAAGAAAGAAAGAAAAGAAAACGTAGCACAGTTCTTCACCGACCCACCTAGGCCCTATGAAAATAACTTCCCTCCGTATATCCATCTCGAAGTCCGCCTAAATATAGCGCTTTCTTTCCAGAGTAAACTCATTGTATTGAAAACACTACCTGAAGTCATGATGCATACGACAAACTGTGACGGTTCCTGTGTGAATATTTTTGCTGTATTTGTGGTCTCTGTATTTATATTTATGTTTAGCACTGTAATGGTCAAACGGTAAAGTGAATGGCATTCTATAGCGAGTAGGAGAAAAGCAAACCTTGTGTTAGGCTTCCTAGCATCTTATATATAAAAAAAAGTCATGTCCAAAGGACTATGGTTGAGTATTTAATAAAAACTGGATATTATTTTTAAAAATTCCTGGAATATATATATTTTCGACGCTCCATGGGGGACAATTCCGTGCCGAAGCGTTTTGCAAATCGACTCGCCGCGTTCTTTCCTTTCCCTAGCGTGATCGAACCCCGTTTAATTTCTGCAGCAAGGCAGCTGATAGGCGGAAATAAATTATTTCCTATTAAGTAGGCTGAGGATGACTTTAACACCTCTCTCTCTCTCTCTCTCTCCCTCTCCCCTCTTGCATAATCACCGATATGTTCGGGCACAGATATAGGCAGGCGTAAGAAATTTCATTCCAGGTTGACAAATTCCTAGGCCCACAATTCCAACTTAACAAAAAAAAAAAATACCGTGTTTTCTCAAGGCCAGTTTAAGCACAAAAGCACCGATTTCCTCGCCAAAGAGGCCAACGAACAAAGGAATCTCCCCGCATTCTTGTCTAAATTTATTTTGCGGTTAAGAACAGGTGGGCAGGAATTATCGAGGAGGGGGAGGGGAAGAAAAGTTCAGAAAGTGTGTAATAGACAAAGTCTCTGATAACTGCCACACAGCCATGGAGCTAAGCTTTGTGGCAGAGGGCTCCACAGTGCTTGGGTTTAGGTCGGAGGCATTCTTGTCCCAAATACAAAGGTCTGGATGTGAAGTTCTGGCCTCTGGGTGCCTGGATAGCTTAGCTACTCTTTCACGTGTTCTATTCAATCATCAGGTCCCAGTTTAACAATTAAAAAAAAAAAAAGAGCACANCATCAGGTCCCAGTTTAACAATTAAAAAAAAAAAAGAGCACAACTACTCCCGACACTCCACCATTAAGTTGATTTCGCCCACCCCCATTTATCTGAACCCAAGGGAGACAGAAGCCTCAAAAAACTCCCCGAATTGAGATTTGCTCGGTTTTTTTTAAAGCCAAGTCTTGCATGTCCTGAGGAGGAGAGGGGAATAGACTCAACATCATTTCAGAAACTTGACCCAAAACTTTCCAGGGTTTTCTTTTCCGATTGTTCCTTAATGCGAACAAACAAACAAACAATTAAGTAAGCTACCTTATTAAGGAGTGAAAGATGACCCCCCATAAAATAAAGATAAAATGGGCGCTTTCCCCCATTATAAAGAAGGGTGGGAAAAACGTTGAAGCCACTTCAGGCGGAGGGTAAATGAGTTCTTTGTAACTCCACCCAAACCAAACCAAACAAATTTAAGGCGATGTCTAATAAAGGAGAAAAGGTACTCCAACATCTTCCCTGGATAGCCAGGAAAAGCGGACTTTATTTTTCAAGAGAACTCTTCAGAGACATCTGGCGAGTTGGCAAGCATGGCAGTTTAGGAGGAGGGAAAGGAAAGGATGGCACATTCCTTTACCTATAGGGCACAGATACACAGACAAGTCTCCTACGCCCGGTTTCCCTGCAGACATCGGAAGAACAGAAAAACAAAGCGAACCCATCCATCCGTTCACCCCACACAGGAGGATTTATCGCGAGGCCGCACGTTTCTTGCCACCTCAGAGGAAGCTTTACGCAGACTCGCACAAAGTCCTCCCCGCTCGGAAAGATACCCTTGACTGAAATCTTCAGAGGCGGATTTTAAAAAAGGAGGGGAGACGAATTTAGCGCAATAGGTTTACAGTTCCAAGGGCTGTTGTTTGACCCCTGGGCAGAAGAAGCCGGGTTCTTAGGACTTTGGAAAGAGGCATCCGTGTCCACGAGGCGGGTAGCTGGATGCCCGGATCTGTACCTGGGATTGGGGAAAATGCCCCCAAGAAGATGCTGAGTTTCTTGTCTGCCACATATATCTGGGTATAAGGGATTCTTGGATACTTCCAGAATCCTGGAGAACGCGGAACCATGCCCTGTGCGCTTAGGTGCCTGGCACTGAGGCAAAGAAGGTCTGGCAAGGCAAGCAACCCCAATCCTTCACACAGGGCACATTCTGTTCACTGGCACACACAGCCGGGGCAACCTAGCCAGACTCCCCCACCAGAGAGTCTGGTGGTGGCACACCCAGGCTGAGGAGAATCGCACGGTCGTATTTTACAAAGCCAACCCTGCTCATCAGTCTGAATCAAAGGCAACCTTTCCCCAGGTCTTGCCGGGCTGGAAAACTCGCGCTTGCCTTCGACCACCTCGAAGACTTTATGGAGGATTTGTTTCCGTGTTGTTTCACACCCTTCAAAGCCTCGAAGGTTCGAACAGGGGTAGAATTCGAATCAGACGTCATACCCCGAACTTAGCACCAGGTGACGCTCTAGACTCATTGTCTCGGTGTTTTGAGTGTGGGGCCTCCCCCCCCCCCCTTTCCTAGGGCTTCGTTATGCCAACATATCACATACGTTGCACGGGCTTCCATCAATAACCTCCTGGGGTCATCAAGCCAAATTTATGACTGGCCAACACCGTCACGTGATTCTCTTTAAACATCCCATATTTGGGCAGCGCACATAGAATAAAGAAAAGAAGAATCCCCACCTATAAATTCTGCACTTTGGAGAACAAAAAACCCTGAACTTCAAAAGGGCCACAAATCAAGTCTAATCAAAGGGGTGTATCTCTCTCTCTCTCTCGCTCGCTCTCTCTCTCTCTCTCTCTCTCTCGCTCTCTCTTTCTCTCTCTCTCTTCCTGGGTGGGGGGGGGAAATATAATTCCTGATATGAGTTCCTACGTAGCCAATTCCTTCTATAAGCAAAATCAAAATGTTCCTGCGTATTCCATGCAAAGTTATGGGAATTATGGATCATTGCCTGAGGTTCAGCCCTCCAGGTGCTGCTACACTGGGCTCGATCTGAGCATTACATTCCCTTCATCTGGGGCTTCCAACTCTCTGAACGGTGTGGACGTGTCTTCAACCCCCAGATCTAACCCCGACCGGCCTTCCTGTACTGTCATGGGATCTTCAGGGCACACTTTAGGCAGAGACGACCAGGCTTCTCTAAACCCAGGAATTTACAGTCAGAAGGCTGGTGGCACCAACGACCCCACGCCGTTGGAAGATAGATCTAAAACCAGTGGGGAAATCAAGAGTGAACCGCTGCAAGCAGCCCAGCCCAGCGGCCAGCCTGTTCAGCAGTCGCCGCAGCAGCCACCACAAATCTATCCGTGGATGACCAAACTACACATGAGCCACGGTAAACTTTCGCTTCTCGATTTTGTTTCACAGGGTTTGCCTTGGTTTTTATAGGCCATACGGGGCAAATAACAAGGGGGAAAAAAAACCGGGGTCGTAAATTTTACGACTAAGGCATCAATTGCTCGTAAAACTGTCCACTAAAAGGCTTAGAGGCTATATACGCCCAAATTTATGACGGCATAATTGGATCATAGAAACAAAACGGGGATAAAGGCAATATTCCGGGGGGGGGGGCGAAAAGGAAGTAAGGAGGAAGAAAGATTTTAAGGGGAAGAAATAACTTGAATTCGAGCGCACTCTTCCTGAGGAAGAAAATGAGCGTATGGTTAATTAGACTGTCCCCCCACCCCCAGCCCCCAACCCCCCAAGAACCTTCTGCACGTCCCATAACCTACGACTTTCTCTTCTTTCGAAGGAAAGACAGCGCTGGATTTAATTCCCACACTTTAGCTCCACTTTCTCGGGTTTTAAATGGTGAGCCCCCTGCCTGACTTGCTTGAACCGGAATCCAAAGCTTTGATAAAAGTAGGGACAATCGGAACCCTCGATTTAACTAGTAAATGTAAAACTAGTAAATGTAAAACTAGCAAAAAACATAAAATGTTTTTTTGGGGGAGAGAGAGAGAGAGAGAGGGAGAGGGAGAGAACCAAACCTCCTTCCCACCTCGGCACCCCGTCCCCTTCCTCTTGCTTTCTTTTGGCACCTTTGGTTTCTCCCTTCCTGGGCATTGCTGCCCCTGCTTTAACGTGACTCTTTTTTTTTCCCCCTCGTCCTTATGCGATGTCTGTTCTTTTCCAGAAGCAGATGGCAAACGTTCTAGGACCAGCTACACTCGCTATCAGACTCTGGAGCTAGAAAAAGAATTCCACTTTAACCGCTATCTCACCCGTCGGAGGCGCATAGAGATCGCCAACAACCTGTGTTTGAATGAGAGGCAGATCAAAATCTGGTTTCAAAATCGGAGGATGAAATGGAAGAAAGACTCCAAACTGAAAAGCAAGGAGTCTGTCTAGGTAGAAAAGCCGGGGTGGGGTGGGGAAGGGGAAATTCAAGCACGTCTGGATGAGGGCCGTTGTTGTACCTTGAGAAAAACTTTTTTTTTTTTCTCCCTTTGGGAAGTGGGAAGGCAGAAAGGAAGGGCGGAGGGAGGGTAGCAGCCTGGGACAGACTACCACGTACCCTTGCAAATCTGGCAGACAAAGGCCTCCTCTGATTAGTATGCAAACAGACCGGGTCTTTAAGCTTCCAACAAGAATTCAGGGTTAAGCCTTCTGGAGTTGCCACCGGGCCCCGTGCTCTCTAACCTGGGTCCCGCTGATCTGGGGAGGAAATGCCTTGCTCCTTCTCGAAGTTCGCCCTCCAGCCCAGGGACACCTTTTCCCTAGCGCTAACTCTAAGCAAGGACACCCTTTAGGAAAAAAAAATAATAATTAAAAAATTAAAATAAAAGGGAAGCTCAAGTTATGCATAAGAGGGGTGAGTGCGACCTTCGCTACTTTTTCTTTCTTTTTTCTTTTCTTTCTTTCTTTTTTTTTTTTTTTTTCAATTTCCCGAAAGTCCTACGGCCTCGGCTTTCTATCCACTGCAAGACTTGGAAAGTTCAGGTCTCTTGAAATGCCTAACTTTATAATACTTTGCGTCCAAGTCGGATTTTGCGCCCGAAGCGACCACGCGATATGAGAGCACTTTTTCTTCGAGGCTCCAGTCCTACCGCCGGGCCGTGGGCCGCCGCCTCCCGAGTAAACTTGCCTCCTAGGATCGGGCAAGCGCGAGCTTTGGTGGTCTCGAGACGATATTTGACGTCTCGCGCGCGCGGAATGAAAATTTGCCCCCGTGAAGTCGTTTCCTAGATGCTCTTAACAGGGGTGAGGGAAGAAAAACAAAAACAAAAACACAACCTTGGGAAATCTGTTTGCTCCAAGGATGTGTTGTTCCGTGCCGGGGATGTTTTTCTGTAATTATCCTATTTCTTCCCCATTTACTTATTTTTGTATTATTGGCCTATGAAAGAAAGTGGAACGGACTAGAGCAACACTGTTTCCTCATCTCTCCTGGGAGATACTCGTGCAAAATAGTAAAACACTGTGGGGGAATGGAATCGGAGGATTAATGGAAAAGTGTGTGAATTCACTTGGCTTAAATATTCCCGTGTATTTATTTGTTGTGTAATTAATGTAGTATGTACATATATATATATATATATATATACAATCCTTATCCAAATTACACTTTGTTTACATATAGTCCATTTAGTCTCTTCCCCCTTCTCCCTGCTGTTGTAATACCTATAGTATATTTATTGATTGTAATACCATATGTGAAAGCCTGTGGAATGAATGGATGGAATGAATGAATATATGAATATTCATAGATACATATATTCACCAAAATAAACTGTAAAGAATACTTCAACAATTAAGGCCACGTTTGGAGTGGGTGGAGATGAAGGAAATCATGAAACTTTTTTTTCTTGAGCACTGCCCAACACCAAGACTAATATTTTCTTAGTTCCTTCATTTGTTTTTTTAAAAAAAATATTTTTTTTGTTCTGGCAGTAAAGGACATCAGATTTGGGGCAAGGTGCGTTCATTTTAGTACACCAAATTGTTTTCTGTGAAAGGGCTGAGTTTCAATTGCTTTCACTTAAATCTAGGATAATTCAGGGCACTCCATTTTCAATTAATTGGGTCCCTGAGTTTTAGATTAAGGCCTGGTCAGATCAGTGGAACTTTAGATCTCTGTCCTAAGAACAAAAATGGAAATGCAATAGAAATCAGTTTAAGAGCCAATTAATATTGCTTCAAAATGAGCTCTTATCTACTTCCAGCTCCTACTATTACTATTACTATTATTATTTATTATTATTACAGAATAATTTGGGGTAAAGTAAATTGCAGATGATCAATTCACTCCCTTCACTCCCTGAAGGAAAAGTATTTGCTCTTTTCTTGGATAGCCTGAGAAGTTTTTACTTTTCCTATTTACACAGCATAGTTAGTGTCTTCAAAACTTGTCTGCATCATTTCTCAGCGTTTTCTTTCCATTCCACCTTATAACAATAGTCCAAACATTTATAAAGAATTTGACCATAATACTGTTTCCCTCCTCTCCAACTCAACTGGAAGGAAAATTCCCTCTTTCCCCCTGCTCCACAGTTAACTTCCCATGGTGTTCCAGTGAAACCAGTGCAGAAAGAAACTAGGCTATTGGTGACAATATCTGAACTTTCTGAGTGTGTGTGATTATTAAAACAAGTCGAAATAAGAATGACAGGTTTTTTACTTTACTCTCAAGGAACATGGGTTAAAGGGGAAAGAACAAAGGGGACATTTCTATGTGCTAGGTGTAAGCTAAAAGGTATCCAGAATATGCAATATGAAACTTGCACATACATATGTTCACATGCATCTATATTTTGGGTTTGTTTATTTGGTTTGCCTATTGGTGGTATTACTGGACCCAGTTAGATGGAAGTTTGATTTGACTAGGACCGATGCAGGCCTCTGGAAATGTGGGAGGCAGAACTCTGTGCATAGATGTTTCATGTGTATCTATGTCGATCCATATATGTGTTTTATTGAATTGCATGTATCAGTGTGAATCTGGGGAATGCAATTGTCAAATCCTCTCTCAAACACACACAAGCCCACCCAAACTAGCGCTCATGCCTGGCATGTCTTTGGGGCTGTTTACAGTAGAAATGCATGCTTGGGAATTCGTGGGAATGATCTCAGTAGCATAGTAATAAACCTTTGTACTGTTTTCCTCTACACCATCTCAAAGAAGGGAGCAATTTCCTGAACCCTGAAGCAAAAGTTACTTTTCAGGATGGTGGGAGCTTTGGAAGATATTCCTTAAAACCCATAGCTTTCTGTCTCTGACTTCCAAATATCTGTTCTGTTCCTCTAAGTTCATTGGTATTTTTAGCATTGTCTTTTTATTATTGACAAGATAAAATAATAAGGTGACTAAGGCAATGGCAATTGTTTTATTTGCAATTTTCTGTCTACCTGAAAACCTTTTTTTCCCTTCCTCCTTTCTGGCATTTACACAATTGGTAGCTTGATTTCATTTGGGTTTTCTGCCACCAACAGTCAAATTTTGCAAACACAGATCAAAAGTTTTTGGTTCCCCCCCCCCCCCCNTCAAAAGTTTTTGGTCCCCCCCCCCCCCATTTCTTTCATTTGTGATGCTAGATGGCCTTGTAAAGGATATGAAATTTCCAAACAGAAGCCGTTTTGTTTAAAAAAAAAATGCCTACAAGGGAGGGGGAGGGGAAGGAGAGAATGTAGATGTTTGAAAAACATAAACTCTGCTATGTAATCCGAAGGGGTGTTTATTAAGGCATTGGAGAAATGTAGACATGTTTGGATAACTGTTCTCTAACCTTAAGCCAAGGTTTGCTGTTTTACATCTGTCTCATTTATTCTGGTTTGTCTTGAATTGCCTCCCTTCAACTCCACAAACCAAGGCACCTCCTTTTCATTTGGTCAGAAATGTGCCAAGGAATAACTGAACTTGACAAGTTAGAGTTGACAGAATCCGATGTACTTTTGTTTTATCGTCAGGAGAATGGGAGAGAGGGAGAATTTGCAAGCCCACAGCACCAGCTCCAACTTTTCCATTACGAACCAGCCGGGAGATACACTGCCTTATGATTAATTATTCGTTTATCCAGAGAACAACGTGGGTCTATTTTGGCCACTTTCCTGTCTTTTTAAAAAGTAATTTTTCAGGACTGATTAATATTTGGTGGTCGGGCTTGTCGTTGACTTTTGCTGTGCAAGACCTCCTCTTCCCCCCCACCCCCCCACGCTCCCCTCAATTTCTGCCCGCTTTTCACTCAGCCCCTTTTCCTAAAGAACTTTTGAAAAGCCGAGAAGGAAATGAAACATCGCTTACCTTTCATAGTCATCCATGTCAACACAGTGGGAACTTTTAAAAAGCCTCCAAACAAGAAAGGGAAGGTTGGGGGGAGGGGAAGAGAAATGACAGGCACTAAGTTTCAAATCTGTCCCTGAATGCCGGTGAGGAAAAAACCCCCACCCACCCACCCACCCACCCAAACCCTCACCCTTCTCCGCTCTTGTTGTTCCTGTTATTATTAGCGGGGTTCTTTTTTGCAGCCAAAGCTTTTACTTTCCCTGAGAACATTAGCAGAAATACCAATGGCTTCTGACTGAATTTAGCAGTTTAAAACTTTTGAAGGTTATTTATGTGGATTGCCCAAAGCGAAGGTCCTGAATGGCTCTCGCGGAGCACGTGATGTCATTAAACTAAGTTTTATGGTTTGGGGGAGCTGACATACCCACAATATATTTACATCATATATAATCTTAACTGTCTGCCATCGCAGCTGCTAGAGCTGTTTAACGCTGGGACAGAGGGACCAAGGCAGTTAGTGCGATTACGACGTCTCGGGCTGCGGTTTGGGAAGGTACATCTTCTCAAATGGATCCCTGGCGAGATGCGTAAGTGCGTTGTTTTCTCTCTCCCCCATTCCTTGCGCCTCTGCTTCCCCTTCCAAATCCTCCCTGCTTCTCACATGGGGGCGTCGAGCTGTGGTGATGGTGGTCCGGTAGGAGCTGTTTCTCGGGAATGGAAAGATCTCCAGCCGCACCTTTTCTCCGGAGTTGCTGGGGAAGCTGGGAGCGCTGGTTTTGCCTCCAGCTTTCTTTCCCCGCCGAGAAGGTTTTGACGGGGTGTCCTCCTGTGGGGATCTAGACTTTTGGTCTCTGTCCTATCTACCCCCACCCCCAGCTTCCCCCTCCGGCTCCATTTACTTCCTTGGGTCTAACTGGAAATTAAGTTAAGGTTCTAAAGCTTGTTCCAGGGATTTAGTAGAGGTTATTCCTCTCTCCTTCTTTCTCAGTTGCTTCCTTTGCCACTTGGTTGGTTGTTGAGGATGGAGGGAAATGGGAGTCTGAAAGGTTTCTTCCAAGGAGAAAGACAGTTCAGAAGTTTTGAGCCCTGATTTGGATGATGGAGGAAGAATAAGAGGGAGAAGGAGAAGAAGGAGGAAGAAGAAAGAAAGAAAGAAGAAAGAAAAGGAAGGAAGAAGAAAAGGAAGAAGAAAAGGAAGGAAGATGAAAAGGAAGGAAGAAGAAGAGAGAAAGAAGAAGAGAGAAAGAAGAAGAGAAAGAAGGTATAGCGCAGGGACCTTGCATTGGGTCTATGCAGGGCAGTTCTGTTCTTCCCAGAGAGGTTGTCAAGTGGAAACACACCTTAGGATGGCTGGAGGTAGGCCAAAAGGACCACATCTTTGTGTGGTCAGGAAAGGAGGGGATTAAAAAAAAAAACTCATTTCCCTGGAAATTGTGTGCCAGAGCTTTGCAACTGTCCCTTTGTTTGTGTTGCTTAAGTCAGCTTGCTTCTGTTTGCTTCTCTTTTGCCTCGAACTCATGTCCTCACCTCTTGCTTTGCCTGAGCAAGTTAAGCCCGGCAGAGCTTTCCCATGGATGTCATGGCTGAAGGCCGCTCCCTGGCCAGCCTGGTTCTCAGGAACTTTAATGGTTGGTGAATGAGCTACAAAAGAAGATCTGGCCTTTGCACACTTCAAACAAGAGACCTGCTTTGCACCCAAAGTGGACTCTGGCAAACAATTTGCCAGCCTAGCAACAAGGCTTTCTCTAGGAACCATATGTGCTATGCAAGACGGTTATTCCCTTTTTCTTTTCCTATTGTCTTATGCACTAATACCTAGAAAGCAGGCTAATGAACCAGAAATTCTGGTCATAAATCAGGTTCAGGGCAACCCTAGGAAAGCCTAATTTGCTCCTAGGCAAATTTTAAGACAACACCTTACTTCTCTCTTTAGGATTTCCCTCCATACTGTTCCAATCCTCCTATTATGAATCAGTGCCTTTCCCAGAATTTCCCATAAATTTAGATATTCAAGCCTGGGGACACAACTATAGGTATAAATGGTTGTATATGGACCCTATACATAGACAAATCTTAACAGTTGTTGAAATGACAATCATGGATAATTAACCTAAACTTGATAAAGAGAATGGGAGTAGATCCAGGGAGTCCTACCATCTTAGCTAGGAGTAAAATGACAATCAGCTCAGGTCGATCTCACCTTGTTTTTTTTATATCTGGGTTGAAAATTCAGAAAAGAAAGTAGAATAGGACCTTCTCATTCAAAAGCCTTATATCCTAAGCCCTACCCAGTTAGCTAGCACAGGATTAGCATTTTAAGGGCATGCATGATGGAAGGCCCAGACCTAGTGCTTTATAACTTTGTTTTGTTTTGTTTTTCCTACATTGCATTGGCTAAGTGTCAATGAATGGAAACAACTATCTCAACAATAGTGCAGAAGCTATCCTTTATTTCCTAAGGGTAAGCAATGGTGAAATTGTCCAGTGAAAGTTGAGACAATGGATTGCATTGTGGCATCCATGGGACATAAGAAAAGTGCTATCTTACCATGAGAGGAAGTGAATAAATTTGATTGGAGCTTGCCAAAAAAGGAGAGAACCAAATTGCTTCCCACTCTGTAGGAGATGGGATGCTCACAATAGTCTGCAGTGGAAATATTGAAAATCACCACCTCCCACTCCTCCATTGCCTTCCCACAAGCCCTCCAATAGTCACATCTCTTCTACATACAGGAGCATATGGGAGATAATCAACAAAGGATATTATCCCTCTCCCCCTTCTTCTTTTTCTACTTTTATGTGAAAACAGCACAAGCTGCTGTTGTGTCTCTGATGGAAGGGAACAGCCCCTAGTGGATATTATCTCCTTCCTTGTGACTCTCTCTTGCCATAGGACATTATAAAAATCAAATGCTATGCCTATGTGTAGCCTTCTGCATGAAGATTGGGACATGGAGCTTTCAGGGAATAGATCCTATTTTCTAGAACTGTGCCAAATTGTCCTTTTCTGACTTAAGCCTTTCAGAGTCCTTTCTTAAAGGACCAGTTTCTTTGACAGAAGTGGTTCCATTCTTGATGGTTCTTCTAACCAGACTTTTTATCCTTACCTAGTTCTCCATTGATGCATGGACACACATCACCCCTTTGCTGGACAAATGGGATTTTGTAGTCTAATACAACTGGAGGCACCAAAAATTAGCCCTGCACAAATATTTATCCATTCTGCTCCTCACTTTCAGGTTTGGCTGTTTGCTTCCTGTCTAAATAGCTTCCTTGGAAAGAATCACAAGAGGGAAATTAATAGAAGCCCATACATTGCTTAATTCCAGTATCCTCCTGCCACTGCCAGTATTCTTAAACCTGAATGCCTTTGCATAGCTTGAGGTGTATACCTAGTCCCAGGTCTTCTGTTACAAGTATTCCCTTAGAAAGAATATGGAAAAAGCCCTCCCTCCATATTAGGGGTTTCTGGCTCACTGTATTACAGCAGAAGATTGCAAATTTCAGCAGGCTTCTATGTTGTGAAGACTTGTGGAAATTACTAAGATGGAGTTCTGAGAAAACATATTGGATTGGGTTGCCCAAATGTTTAAAAGCCACCCTTTACATTCAAGAGGTTATGGACTGGGTTAATAGTAAATTAATAGTAATGTGTTCAAGTGGCGCCTTGCTCCAGACGAAGTACTGGCAGTGATAGCAAGCAGCATCTCCTTCCTTCCCCGCTCCCGCCAGTTTCTTTCTCTGCCTAGCCCCCTCCTCATCTTCCTCCTCCTCTCTTTCCCTCCCCTCTCTCACATACACTCACAAATATACAAAAGATTTGGCCCTGACACCAACTCAAGTCCACCTGAAGACTTTCTCCTTTCTTTACGTGCATACAGCTCTCCCCAAAGGTTACTTCACATTCCTGCTTCTACTGGCTTTGAGTTGCATGTGATTAGAAGCAGACATGGAAAGACACAGGTCCCTGGAGGACACCTAAGTTTCAGCCCTGAAGAGGCTTATACCTGCTTGGGGATAGAAACCTGGGAACCCGAATGCAAATATGTAGTTGGTTGCACATAAAGATTTTCTAAGGTGGCCAATGGTTTTATGATGATCCTATATCTTTGAAGACTGAAGACATTCAATGTCTACACAAGAAAAAAGAGGAAGATAACAACAGCCATAAAGAAAGATGTCATGAAAGAATCTCCCAAGAAAACAACAAAGACAACAATACTCCCCACACACACATTTTATGTCCTATGTGTGTCTGCATCTGTATCACTATAGACATGGACATGAACAACATGCACAGCATTTATGTTTTTCATAATTCAATTGCATTCAGACAACATTCAATCAGGGTTATAATGGAGGCATTGGCTTCCACTGCCTTGGTTTCTTGAGGGCTGCAACTTCTAAAATTTCATAAGCCCTTGCCCCAGCTCACAAAAAAACTCACCTACAGAGATTTGTTTTCAGCACTACTGCAGTACTAGTCCAACTAAACTAACCCGGATTTCTGAACGCAAACTGAATTTACTTTAAAGGGGCCTCCATAGCTTCAAAGAGGGGGAAAAAATAAAGCTAGTCCTCCCAAGAATCTGGGATGGTACCTCTCCTCCTTTCCAGTACTTTGGTCTTATTGGTCACTCAACATAAGTCACTCATTGGTCACTCACATACAATCCCCACAATCCTTTTGGAAGCTGCCTAGTGGAGCTGTGCAAGTTTAAACCTTTAGGTAAGGAAAGAGGAGGAAGTCCTAAAGGTGTTTTCTCAAAAGGCAACTGGACTTTGTTTTTCCTTGAAGATGTTTCGCTCTTCATTCAAGAAGCTTCTTCAGTTCAGAACTGAAGAAGCTTCTTGGATGAAGAGCAAAACATCTCCAAAGAAGAACCAAGCTCAGTTTGTCTTTTGAGAAAGCACCTTCCGGACAACCATAACTTGGATGACTGAGAATCTCCATAGAGAAAGGGGAGGAAGATCATCAGATACACATGACCTTCCAAGCCTTCCAAAAGTAACATCCCTCCTAGCAGTAGAATCATAGGTTCCTTTTTTAAAAAAAATAAATAAACATTTTAGTCTATACACAATTATGACATCTATCTCAGGGGAACTCCCTGAAAATAACACAGATGAACAAAGAACTGACCCAGTCTTTCAAACCCATGGAGTGAAAGGCCCACAGGGCTGGCTTCTCCTGTCGATTTTGCACTGGAGCAGAGAAGATCTGGCATTGTCGCCCTGGAGCACTGAAAGAGGTGGCAGCTGAACTCATCTCTGAGGGGTTGAATTGGAATCTCTTCTATTGCATGTGAAGCCACTATCTGCTTCTCTTAAAACTAAATACAAAATAACCTTAGTATGCTGAACACTAAGATCCATCCCTGTGGGGGAAAAAATCACCCTACTCTTGGGTGTCATCTCAGTCTCGATATGGATTTTTCTAAAGCAGCACATATCTGGATAAGTCCACTCAGGAGGGAAAAGACATGGACCATTCCCACTTGACAGAAAGATTGGGTTGGATAGAAGAGTAGATAGAGAGGAGGAATCATGGCTATGACTTGGCATGACTCAGAGGTTTTACTGTTGTTTATCTGCTGGTGGCTTTGGAAATGCATCCACCTGGGGCACTTCCTTGACAAGAAACACTGAATCCAAGAAACCAAAGACGGTACAGTCCAGTTTGAGTTCTCATTTGATTCTTGAGTCAGGCTGGGGAATCCCCAAAAGTTTATTTTTAATTTTTTTGTGGCACGAGCCTGTGTGACTTGTACTTCAGGTCCCTCTACAGCCCTGTAACAATAGACTTTTCAGTACCAGTGGATGTTCAGCAGGGCCCTGATTTGTTGGAAACACAGTGATAGAGCAGCAGGATGGGATTTCATTAAGGCAATGTTCAAAGCAGGCATTTTACGGTTTGTTGACATCTAGCTGTTATTTCCCCCAGTCTTCCTGAGAATTTGGGGATTCGATTCCAAAGCTAGAGTGTGCTGGCAAACTCTGGTTTAGGATATGGTAGACAGTAGGAAGATTGGTAGATAATTCCCTTTGGTATTTACAATCAGAAGTTTTCCATTGGGATTCCAATTCATCTCAGTTTCTGCTTCAGTACATGCAGCTACAGGTCTTTGCCAAAGCAGAGTGAGAAAAAGAAGGCAAGAAAGGATGGAAACCACTCTCAAATATTTTATCCTCTAAAGCAGTATTTTTCAATCTTAGCAACTCAAAGGCATGTGGACTTCAACTCCCAGAATTCCTCAGTCAATATGCCAGTTGAAGAATTCTGGGAGTTGAAGTCCACATATTTTAAAGTTGCCAAAGGTGAGAAACACTATTCTAAAGTGTTGCGAGTCCAAGAAGTGCTGAGTCATCTGCTCCCACCCTTTCTTTTCGAGAAGTTTTCTTTCTCGAGGGTGCCCCTTTATTTCGCTCCTTATATCCTGCCTTTATTTTTATAAATAACTCAAGGCACTGGGTGTATTGTACCTAATGCCTCTCCCTCCTCCTATTTTTCCCCACAGGGACCCTCTGAGGTGAGTTGGGTTGAGAGTTATTGGTCCAAAGTTACCCAGTCAGCTTTCATGAACTAGAATTCACTCTCCTGGTTTTTAGCTTGGTGCTTTAACCACTAGACAAAACTGGCTCCCTTTCTAATCTTTCTGCTTACTGAAATATAGAAAGGGAGGCAGGAGATTTGTGTCTCTTGATGAATGACGGAATAACAGAGCCAGAAGGGACCTTGGAGGTCATCTAGTCCAACCCCCTGCTCAAGCAGGAGACCCTATATACAATTCTTGACAAGTGGCTGTCCAGTCTCTTCTTAAAAACCTCCAGTGATTCCAAGATGATGAGCTTGGCTGGAATAGGATCACAGGGCCCATTCTCTTTCCTTGAGGAGAGAAATCAGGAAGGCATCAGGGAAGAATGACAAAGCCAACCAGAGGAAAATGAACTGAGATCAAAATAAGAGATGTGGAGTTGCCACAAACATGCCCTTTTGTCCTGCCCTCTTTTTTCTTTTCTCTTTCAATGCCATCAGTCCCTCTCATAATTCTTCAGACTTCATTAATCCCTTATTTAGCTCAATGTGTTATTTTGCTTGAATGTGGTACATCTGGGGGAACTTGCTCTTTTTTTAAAAAAAATGAACCTCTCTTCAAAAAAACAACAACCCATAAATATAATTTCTGCCACAGGTATAGAGAATAGATCACAAGGTGCTCTTATTTGAAAATATTCATAATTCATGGATATTCACCTTAAGATGATTATTATTTTTAGTGATTTGAATAAAGATTGGACTACATAAAAATGATCTGTTTTTAAAACAATCACTTCACCTTAGTATCACATGCATCATAGAAAGAGAAATGTGGCTGACAGAATAGCAGTTTCCCACATTGCCAAGCCTCAAATGCTTTCTTTAAAAAAAAAACTGAGGCAGGAATCAATTTATTTGTCTGCCTATTATGAGCATCAACTGATATCTCTGTTGCTCTTTTTTTTTAAAGGAAGAAATTTGGAACGTGAAACTAAACTTTTGTTTATATTACTACAGTAAATGCAAACCCCTCCCCCCATATCCTGTTAACTTCAGCCTTGTAATGTTTTAAGTAGTGGGATAGATTGCAGGCATTTTGCAAGCTTGCTTGTAGAACTGCATCCTCCCGCAGCAAGTTGTTGTGTGGCATCCTTGCTAAACTGTAAGGTGATCTCATTGAGTAGAATTACTCTGCAGAAAAAAGGCAGGGAAAAGAGCAAACAGAAAGTCAACTGCATGCCCCTTTCAGCCTGCTCTATTTGATGTGCTTTTCCAGAAAGTAAGAGGAGAAGGAAATTAGGCAAGCAAGGAAGGTGCTTGGGAAATAAATTGTTGGTGTCCCTTTGGAGAGAGAAGCAAAATTCTCTAACATCTACATGGAGCGTGCTTTTATTCTGTGGACCCATAAGGACAAGAAAGCAAAAAGGGAAAAGTTATTTCTCAGGACAGTTGGATTTCCAATAGGCTGATGTTTTATAAGCAGGTGGGAACCAAGCCTGTATGGGTTTGGGGGGAATGAGTTTTGTAAGAATTGTGATTCTTCTTGCCAGCAGATCTTGTGCAAATATTTGGGTGAAACAAAGTTGTTTGATTATTTTCGATCTCTGATAGGGCCTGAATAAGTGCATCCAAAAAATCCCCACGCCCCTTGGGAAGTGTATTTTTAGCCATAATGATAATTTTAACATTTAGACTTCTCCAAAGGGATGCTAGGGTTTGTAAGAATCTCTCTCCAACTCTCCTGTCATGCTTTAAAAATTAGTCTTATGGTGTAGAAATATTAGCCCTGTGCAAAATTTATTGGCTTCAGTTCTGATTTTCTCAAAATTGGTATATTTCGATCTCTCTCTCTCCCTCCCTCCCAGTCTCTCTCTCTCTCTCTCTCTCTCTCTCTCTGCATGTTTGTTTACCAGAGGAAGGACATGTTGAAGATATTATATTTTGCCTCTCCTTATTTTCAAAAAAGAGAAAGCAAAAAAGAAAGCGTCTATACCAATGTCAAGAATGGACTGATTTGTTGCTTGTATTGATTTATAATTTGGTTCAGAAAGAGCTCCGCTATCAAATGCCGTTTCTATTTGGTTAAGAATTGAATTCCCAGTTATCGATTATGGGGGGGGGATTTGCTGGGCTTGCCATTTTTGCCTTTCCTGCCAGTTGTACCTATAAATCCCAATTCAAGCCGGTTCCCTGTCGTGGTGGCAAACCTGTTTTGTGGCTGTTATTGTTGATTACTTCGATTTCAGGGTGTGAATTCTTTTCTTTGCAAATATAATCCATAACCCAATAGCCTCATTCAATAAGCAAAGGACAATAGTCATATTTTAGGAAAAAAGGGGAAGAAAAGAAGGCAGGCTGACAGAGAAGCTCTTAAAACTTATCTGTCCACCCAACCATATGCCTATCTAATATCCGGCCCTGATTTTTTTGAAGCCTAGAAAATGGAAAAGAGTAATTTCAGGAGGCAAAAACTAACAACCAATATCCAGCTCATTACACCCTTATTCTGCAGAATCTGTCATGCTTAGCCATCCTTTTATATCTGCAATCCATTGCACAACACCATGTGCTAGCTCCTGCCTCTCTGTCTACTTGTGTGTTGTACCAAACATGAAAATATACAAAGCAGTACGCTCCTATCTGCCCTGTTCTCTGCCATGTTTGGAAGAGTTCAGGTTTCTTCTTTGCAGGAAAAAAAAAAAAAATCCGCATGTGGCGGGAGAAAAGAAAGGAGAAAATACATACATACTCGGCTTCCCTTCCTATTCTATTCTGGCCAAGGCAGGATTGTAGCTGGTTTGAATGTATAAGGTTAAAAAAAAGTGGAGGTAACGTGAAGTGCTGTTTATGCACAATTGTAAAGGGATCTGTAAAGTCTGTTCAGCAGCATATGCCTGTGGGGAAAGGGGAAGGGGAAAGGAAAGGGGGACATTATCAGCAATGCTTTTTCTTTTTTCAGGCAGAAGACTTTCTCTGAGCATTGTGTGGCCCCCACCCCACACCTCTTTGCCCCCTCCCTGCTCCACCAGGTGGCTTATAACAATGCATCCACTCTCCCTTTCTTTGGAATCAAATGGGAGGCTACAGTAGGCTTTATATTATTTATTATTTTATTACGGAGCCTCCCAGAGTCAGGGAAAAAGGAGGGGGGGAAAAAAGGGGGGGGAGTGTCGTAAACGCGGGCAGGTGTCCGGTTTGATCTATCTATAATCACAGGAAGCGGCTTGGGGAGGGGGGGGGAGGTTGCCTGGCTGACTTCGGGCTGTAAATACCACCGGTCTGTCGGCCCTTTGCTTTTCTCTTCCTTCTCGGAGGTGCCTGTGAAAAGATAAAACAAGCACGCACACCACACGCACACGGGTGTGGTGGTGGGGGGGGGGCGAAACGGGAACGGCGGGGATTGTGTGTGTGTGTGTGTGTACAGACGGCTGCTTGTGTGTTCGTGTTGTGTTGTGGGGGGGTAGTAACTCCGCCTGGAGGATTGGTGCAGGTCCCAAGGAAGGGCCTCGTCCCCCCCGTTTTAGAGGGGTTGCTTGCCGCCGTTTCAGGAGCCCCGATCAGCGTTGGGCGCTCCGTCCCAAAAGGGGGAACGGGACCCTTCAAGGGGAGCAAGGAGGCCGGGCGAGCGGCTGCGGGAGCGAGGCCCCTTCCAGGAGAGGAGGCGTCGTTTGCAGGCCTGCCAAACGAGGCGAGCGGGGCCTCCTCCTCCTCCTCCCGCCTCCCGCCTCCCGTTTCTCCGCCGGGAGCTTGAAGTCCAGGCTTCCTGCGGGGACCGCAAGGAACTGGAAGCCAGAAGGGTCCTCGGGAGCGGAGCCCACCTTCCTCCTGACGCTTTGGAAACACGCTCGAAATCCCCTTCGGATGGCTGTCCTCCTCAAGAGAGGAGTCGCCCCTTTGTGTGAGAAACACAACCGCCCGCGCACACTCGGGGACGCAAACCAGCTTTGGGCGTAAAGAGCGCCAGTCGCCTGTAAGCGCCGAGCTATTAACCACTGAAATTACAATGGTCGAAAGGAGGACGTGGGGAAAGGCCCATTCTCTTTCAGTGAATACTGGCTGCCACCTACTTTCCTAGTACTCCTCTGTCTCCCTGTCCCTCTCCTTCTTTCTCCATCTCTGCATCTATCTATCTATCTATCTATCTATCTATCTATCTATCTATCTATCTATCTATCTATCTATCTATCGACAGATATCTGTCTGTCTGTCTGTCTCAATCTCATCTCTCTGTCAATCCCATTATCTATCTATCTTCTATCTATCATCTATCTATCTATCCATCCATCCATCCATCTATCTATTCTTTATCTGTTCTATATCATCTCTCTCTCTCTATCTCTATCTCAATCTCATCTCTCTCTGTCAATCCCATTATCTCTCTCTCTCTCTCTCTCTCTCTCTCTATCGACAGATATGTCTGTCTCAATCTCATCTCTCTGTCAATCCCATTATCTATCTATCTTCTATCATCTATCTATCTATCTATCTATCTATCTATCTATCTATCTATCTATCTATATCTATCTATCCATCCATCTATTCTTTATCTGTTCTATATCATTCATATATATATATATATATATAATCTCTCTCTGTCAATCCCATTATCTATCTATCTATCTATCTATCTATCTATCTATCTATCTATTTATCTATCTATCTATAGACAGATATCTGTCTGTCTGTCTGTCTCAATCTCATCTCTCTGTCAATCCCATCTATCTTCTATCTATCTATCTATCTATCTATCTATCTATCTATCTATCTATCTATCTATTCTTTATCTGTTCTATATCATCTATCTATCTATCTATCTATCTATCCATCTATCTATCAATCTATTCTTTATCTGTTCTATATCATCTATCTATCTATCTATCTATCTATCTATCTATCTATCTATCTATCTATCTATCTATCCATCTGTCTGTCTCAATCTCATGTCTCTCTCTCTCTGTCAATCACATTATCTATCTATCTGTCTATCATTTATCCATCCAACACAGTTTCACAGAGGCAAGTTATTCTTCTATTTCTTTCTGAAATGGACCACATTTGTACTGCATGAGCTCTTAACTTCTGTTGGCTTCTAATCACAGGACAGAAGGAAACTCAATAGGTGTTTCCAGAAAGGAGGGGAAAAAAGGGAGGGGGGAGCGGTATTGTTCCTCCTCTCCCTGAGGAGACCTACCCTGGTCAAGAGATGGAAGTATATTTTTGCAGTACCCGGTAGTTGCATTGGTGTGGCTTTGTGATGTGCTGACTGTTGAAAGGAATCCATGCTGTTGCTGTGGACAAATTGGGACTAGGGAGGCTATGCATGGAGTTACAATCATAAACAGAGAAATTGAGACTGAATAATCCCACCTCTGAAACTGGATGCCACAGAATGAAGGATAAAGATTAACAGAATGAAGGATAGAGATGAAAGTGACAGAAGGATTGGTCCCCATGATTGATTCTAAAGAGGAGCACTTAGATAGATTCATTATCTCTCTTTTCCCAAAGTTTTCCATCTCCATCTTTAAGGGATATGATCCCACCAGACGAATTTCCCTTCTATCTCTCAATAAAGGATCATCTTCCCCCCCCCAAAAAAAAACTCCAACTTGATGCATCAGAGGAGCCCTTCTGTATATCATCCCTGAAATGTTTCTTATCCAGCATCACAGCTCCTTTGGCTTCTGTAGGCTTGACTAATGGCAGCTGCAATTGACAAAACCTGCAGAATTATAACTGCTAAGCTCAGATGGGAGATAATATAGACCCTCCTACATTTATTTAACAACAAAACCTCCCCCTCTCACCTCCACCACGTCAGCTCAACTTTCTGTTAAGTTCCGCCTGCTGCACTGTACTTACTGTTTACAGCTTTCCCTGAATCACAGGAACTAATAAATGTTTTATTAAAAGGTTGTGATGGATTCACTATTGGGATTAACTAAGATAATAGTTTATTACAATGAAAAAATTAAACTGAGTATCCTGGTGGGGAAAAAAAAATAAACGTTACAAATAACAAAGCTCCTGATTAAGCATAATGAACTATTGTTCTCAGACTCTAGATATAAGTCACTGGATTTTTTTAATGGATTCCCATTCCCGTGTTAAGGCAATCAGAAGAATTTTGCTAGGCAGCTCTAGTCTGTCTGTCTGTCTGTCTATCTATCATATATCTATCAGCTAGCTAGCTAACATCTATATTTGTCTACAGTATCTAACTATCTATCTATCTATCTATCTATCTATCTATCTATCTATCTATCTATCTATCTCTATCTATCTATCATTATCTATCTCTACCAATCTCTATCTTCCATCCATCCCCATTTATTTATTTCTCTCCTTTACTGATTTTTTTTTTTAAAAATGGGGGGAAGAGGAAAGAACCCAACTGACCACGAGTTCAAATTAAGTAGGGAGAATGCAAGATGAGCATCCTGTATAGAACAGTGCAAAGGTTAACTAGTGCTAGAAGGATCCTAGTGATCTTTTTATAAATGGAATCACACTCTTTCTTGCAAAATATCCTTCAAATATTGGTCTGTTAGGTAAGGGATGATTCCCCTACACAGAACAGCAGCCTGATTCTTCTCAAGTTTTCACATTTATACATTTCCCCCCAAATCTGAGGTGGGATAGGGGAAAGCTTACATTTGCCTGCATCACAATCTTTCAGCTTTTTGTTGATGCTATTATTTGCTGTTGATGCAAATAATGCAACAAAACCCATAGAAGCAACAAAACCCATAGAAGTATGATTACAGCGGTATATTACCTGTATATCTTTTAAATATCTGGCTCTTTGTAATGTGTGTATATTTGCAGAGGGAAAAGAAGAAACACAAGCAGCAAGAGTACTTGTGTGTGTGTGTTGCTGTACCTATAATGGTACCCTATATGTATTTTTCATTGGTATATATGCTAATGCATTACATCATAGAAAGTATATATGTCACATTGCTATGTATTGCTTTGAAAGCATAAATGGACTTTTCAGATAAAAGGAACATTTATTTAAAGAATCCAAATGATCTGTTTGTTTTTTATTTCATTTCCGGTATAGTATTCCAAACCCTCAGTAGCAGAGGAGAAGGTGGAAGACTGGTTATGCATCTGTTTAAACATTTTCCTTTGGGGAAAGGCATAGCATAGTTTATTTCTTATCTTATCCCTGTATGGCATAGCTCACCATTGCTAGCTCATCTTAAACTACACTGAATATTTTTGGTGGCTGTTTAGTCCCTATCATTTCAGCATATCTTTGATCTGAAAGCATTTAGCCTATAATTCACTTTCCTGGGAGTATTCTCTGTTAACTCTGAAGATCTTATTTCTAAACAGAAATAGAAACAATGGTTCTATAAGCTTACTCTATGCTCCATAGATGTATCTGATGGGATGTGTCCTACATAAGCCTATATATGAGCCACCTTGAATATTATACTATATTTTAAATCCAGATGTTCAATCTGGTGCCCACTGCTGTTTTGGATTAAAACTCCCAGATTCCACAGCCAATGTAACCAACATTCAGGGTTTTATAGGAGAAGCTATTCGGGCCATCTAAAAAAACTCCAGTTAGTCTATTTTCAATTGAAATAATCAAGGAAGCAAACTATCACCACTTTGCTTATTCTAGATATTTCTGCTCTTAGGAAGACAATGTTTATTTTAGAAGTTCAATTCTTCTGGGAGAATCAGAAGTAGAGCAAAGTAATTAACAGGAGAACAGAGACCATTGCAAAAGCGACTGCTTGTTCCAGACACAGGAAAACCCAACCTGTGCCAGAATCTGAGAGCAAATACATGCTCTGAAATTACCAGCGATAATCCAGAACCAGGAGATTATCCTTTGGGAGTGCCAGTCTGTTGCTAGAGGATTGCAACATCCAGTGACGCTTTGAGCAAACTATTTTGCATTAAATGCCTTGGAAAGGTCTTTCATATCAGTTGCCAATGCCATCGCCTCAAGTGGAGCAAGTGTATCCCTACAAACAAATATTATTGTAGTTGCAAAGTGAAGCAGAACAAGGTGTACATGGAGATGTGTCTCCACATATATGAAAGGGGCCCTATATTGGGGTTTCTTTTTCCAAACTCACCAGTGCTACTTAGTTTGGTTAACGAAAGATCTGCAAGAAAACAACCAGCTTCAGAGAACACCAGAGACTCCACATTTCAACCCTGAGCTACAAATATACTCCTTTATTGGGACCCTATATTCTATTTCCCAGCAGTCCCTACTACCTCTGATGGAAACAAGCTATTTCTCCTTTCTCCTCTTATTGTAATCACACCCAACTATTTGCACCATGATTAGTTCATTGACTGCTAGCACCAGAGTGATTTCCTTTAAGGGGGCAAACTTTTGGATTTACCAGCAAGAAGAGATAGGGCCAACCTTTAGACTATTAAACCAGGTTCTTCATCTTTCTCCCCTCCAAACTACAAAAGATGTTCTGAGTCATGATGAACTAATTTATTCAGCAAGTTTCCACTGTGGTCGAGGCAGCAAAAGCAATCTAAAATATATCTCTGTTTTTCAAGGAAAGCTTGTTTATTTCAGATATTTATTAGACAACCCCAAAGTTTGTTCTCTCTCTCTCTCTCCCTTTCTGTGTGTATGTGTGTGTGTGTGTATCTTTCCCAGAAGCCCTTTGTTGTTATAGCCTCTCTAAAAATTCTGCCACAGGGCGATAAGATAGGCATCAGAGGTATTTATGGGGCGAATGGGAGAAACCCTTATGCTTTTCCCCAGCAAGGATTTGAAGTCTTTATCTCAGCACTTAAAAAAGAAAAAAGAACAAAATATCAAGTTTTCATTCTCCAATTATTACTAGTCCAAACACCAGCAATTACCAATGATGGATCGGCAGAGTTGGAAAAGAAAGCAAATATATTTTCACCTTTCCAAGGGCCAAATATTTCCAAGCCAAGTCACAGAAAATTCTCAGCCAAAGGGGCATTGGTTTAATAATAGGTATATATGTATGTATGTATATATGTATATATATAAGAAAACAAATAAGCTTCTTTTGCACTACCTCCTGCCCTTTTCTCCCAAAAATGTTTTCATTACTATATCATTTGGGATGGCTCCCCACCTTTGTCTTTAAAATATGAGAGGGAAATTAAAGAAGGAAGGAAGAATAGTAACACTCCTATCAATTGTGTACATTTCTACTCAGAAGTAAGTTGGAGCACGTTGGCAGGAAAGCTTATCCTTATCCTTTATTACATTAAGTCTGTGGTTAGCTATTAGCTTTAAAAGAATTAAGGACAAATTGAAGCAAACATCCTCCCTACTTGGGCGACATAAATGTGCTTTGAAGAGTTCATGAACTGAGGCATCTGAATTAGTTCCCTTTCAAACCATAAATAAATATATAAATGAAAGCCTGAAATATAGATTTGGATGTGGCTGATGAGCGAAAGAGAGAAGGGGAGGAAGACTGTTGTGATAGTTGTTTTGAAGGAGGTGGGGTGGGGGGGATGAGTTGGTTGGAGGGTTAGAAAAGGGAAAAGAAAAACCAACAATTTCTCCAGCATAAAAATGAAACATCATATTAGTTTGCCTTTGGGTTTCATTTTTTCCCTTCTACATTATAACTAGTTATTGAACTCGCTAGAAGATCTAAAGGCCATTTGCGAGGAGACAAATTTCAATGGAGGTTCCCCATCAATAACTCCTTGGCAGTGACCTATTGGATCAAGTCAAACAGGGGAGGTGAAATTCAGGTCACGCTGTCTAAGCAATATTAAAATGCGCCCACTTTTTAAAAAGCCACTTTCAACAAGATTTGAAGAAAATTGAATTCCTGGGAGAGGGAGGGAGAGAGGGAGTGGTGAATGCAGTGGGGATGGGGTATTGATAGAAGAGAAGATGAGAAAATGGTTTGCATAAATATGCATCCCCTCTTTCCTTTCCTTCCTTCTTTCTTTCTTTCTTTCTTTTTTCTTTCTTTTTCTTTCTTTCTTTCCTTCCTTCATCCTTCCTTCTTTTCTTGAAGAATTTTAATATTTAATAATAGAGGTAATAAATACTTAAACAAATGAGAATGAAATAGGGGTAAAAAGATGGGGGTTATGTGAGCTTTACCTTTAGTGACATGCTCTGGTTATTCAAATCGTTTCACTCCAACTCATTTTTTGTGAGGAGAGATTTAAGGGGGGGGGAATCAATTAAACATTTGCATATTTCTTTGCATAAATTAGATCTACCTCTTGACAGTGTGGGGAGCAAGGTGGGGAGGGGAGAAAGAAGGGCCAATACGGAAATATTTTTTTTCATACCTACAAGTTTGTGGGTTTTTTAAAAAAAATGAAAACAGGATTATTTATTTGATATTCAAATAATGTGCTACAAAGAACTCTGCTCTGTAAAACTGATCTTCCTCTCTCCATTTCCCATTTTTTTCCTCACCATACCTACCCATATGTAGTACATGCAAACGTATCTTCCCATCTAGACAGTGAACAATCTTTTGATCCAAAAAAAAAAAAAAAATCCAANAAAAAAAAAAAAAAAGAATCCAAGTCACTGATCAGAAATATGAAATGTTTTGTTCTTGTAGGAACAAAGTAATTTCTGCTGCATGGAAAAATGTGTAATCTGGAAGTTGAATTATATTCTTGGATCTTTTCTAGGTGTCTGCAAATAACAGCTTTGAGATGCATTTACAAACCAACCAACCTGTGTTTGTGTGACTGTGTATATGACTGCCTTATTGCACATATATTTGACTGCCTTATTCAGCTAGGGAATGGCCTTGGTTATACTTAACATTAAGGAGTATATGGCTTGCATGATAAAGCTTTGTGTGATGGGGGATTATTCATTTAATATTTATTGGGATCACTAAGCAGGGAAATAACAAACCCTCCGTGGCTCAATACTACATTTGGGGGTGGGGTGGGGTGACTCTTATATTTATTTATTTATTTGCCCGGGGAGGGTGGATCCAAGATGCACAGATTGTAAATGGCTAGAGGTGTGGGTTACCAAGCGGTCAGTATGGTAATAGCTTGCACAATGAATCCGCAGGGACAATGGACACTTATTTTTCTTCCGTACTGTCAAAGGGACGCTTTGTACTCAGAAATAGTCCTGGAAATGGGAAGCAATGTTTTTCCAACCCGATTCCCTGCTTTGGATAGGAATTAAGAATCAGGAATTATTTCTCTGAGAAGTTCTATTTCTTTTTCATGATTGCTGATCTCAAAGAGTAATTATTACAGAAATAATATGTCACCTACATTGGATTTTTTTTTTTTTTTGCCGGTTAGGAGAAAGTGAGGCTAAGGAGACAAGGATGCTAAATAGAAACAAAAGAGGTTTGTACTCCACTATGGTTTGGTTTGGTTTTTTCCCACAGGGTTTTGGAGCCTTGTTTGATGGAGACAATAAGAGGAAAAGTTCCCAAACCCTGAAGGAATCAAGCTAAGCAAAGAGACTGAGGGGTTTTTTTGGGGGGGGGGAGAGNGGGGTTTTTTTTGGGGGGGGGAGAGGTGGAGTAATAACCCAGGAGAAAAATATCATTTCTTAAAAAGAATGTATGTAAGTTAAAATATGAAGAGGAAATTGACACAAATGAAACTGCCGAGTCATAATTGGATTGCAAAATAAATGAATTTGAAATAAATAATAATAATCATCAAATGGCTGGCTCAGCTAGGAAGTAAACTCACTCACACACTAGGGAGTAAATTCGGATTGGCTTTGGACTTCCAAACATTCCTGCAAGAATTGGATGATATCCTGCCACTTAATTTTCCATATTGTTAAAATGTTCCTCTAAGTTCCAAAATTGCTAGCATGGTCTTGCAGTGCCTGCCGAACAGGTTCATTCAAAAGTATTTCCTTACCCCAGAACAGCCCTGAGGTTCTTAAGCCTTAGTATTGATAGGTGCTTCTTCAAACTTCTTCCCTTCCTTTCACTGTCATCAGGGGGATTCTGCTAAAGTTTATAAAAAGGAGATAAGGCAAGAAATTTCCTTGAACTAATCTCCTTGAATGCAGTGGGATAAAATGCACTAGGAAGGTAAATGCCTGTGATAAGATTCCTGAGATAGGCAAAGCTCAGAAGAAACATCTGTAAATGCTGCTTGCTGCAGCTGGTGGTAATACCAGAGCTAAGGATAACAATACTATCACCACCAGTAGCAAGAGTACTAGGGTGCTCTTTCTCAGAAAAAAGAGATAACAAAGAGATTTTTTTTAAAAAACCCTCTGGCATTAATAACAGTTGCAAAATCAGAAATATTTATCATTTTTCCCCAGTTGACATGTTTTTAGTTTACCTTCTAAGCAATGGTTTAAGGTGAAAGAGCCCACTCCACTTACCAGTTTCTTCTTCTTCTTCTTGTCACAGAGCAACAGATACATGAGACTGAATTGTTCCTATTTGAGCATGTGTCAGAAATCTTTTCCTATGAAAGGAACCTTATCTGAATCAATGGGATTTGGTGCACTGCTGAGTTAATCTCACAATATTTCTCTTTTGCCTTTTACACCATGTTGGACTACATCACTCATACTTTGCTGCCAGCCATCAACTGATCTGGAGGATTCCAAGCTGAGGAAGGCATGTTTGTAATAAGGTGATTCAAGACTAATACATTTTCAAGAATAGAATAGAATGATACTATATATTATAATAAATAACTTTCTCCTCAGGAATATAAGACCAGCCTTAACCTTCTTTTCTTCTTCCAGAGTTAATCAGTAAATAAGCAGTCAAATCAAGGATTAGATACCATAGATGAGTAGAATAGTATTGAGTAGAAGAATGTATTTTCCTGTTTAAGACTGCATATGAGAAGCATTCAGTAAAGGATCAGAGGTGGGAGGGCTCTACTAAGTACTTATTGGGTGTACTCTTTTTAAAAGTCCAAATGCAATAAATATAAGCTGTAGTCCAATTAGAAATTTCTTTCTTAGGCCTAATTACCAAAGTGAATGGATTCCATCTTGCTAAAATCTACCAAAACTGTGCTTACCTTGAAAGAGTTTAATTTATGAAAAAGATTTTTTGTAACAGAAGAGAAAAAGAAAAAGAAAGAAAGAAAAAGAAAGAAAGAAGGAAAGAAAATAAACTTTATTGGGAAAGGAGGAATATATTTCTCAGGTTTTCCTAGTCCCATAAAGGACAAACTCATCAGTCGTTTATATATACCCTGTAGAATCGAATTTGTGTGAGCACCTCTATTGCAAATTCGTCTCTAGGGGGATATATGGATGATGCAAAAAGCTTGCTAATGCTCTGTTTTCTCTGATTTCCTCTTACTTGCTGATGTAATTAAAAATCTCAAATGTTTGCGGGGTGGGTGATGCATGTGGATTTTTTTATGTGTATAATTTTGATAGATCTAATGGACTCTCATAACTAGATAATGAATAATAGTTAAAATAAAAAGGAAGTTAAATAGTTCTCTGATAATAAAAGTCAGGATTATTACTTTTTTCTTGGAGAGAATAAACAGTCAGCATTGCAAACACAGGCTTGTACAAGCCCTTGTCAGAGAGAGAACATGCATAAGAGGAAAAGGGAGGGAGAGAGGGTGGGGGAGAGAGAGAGAGAGGGTGGGGGAGAGAGAGAGAGAGAGAGAGAGAGAACACCATTTCAAGTGACTGATTTATGGTGTTTTACAGCCCCATAAAAACTGCTACAACCAGCCCAGAGCCTCCGACACTGCTGGCACATTTAGTCTAATAAATAAAACATAAACAGTTAACTTTATGTGTCACTTTTATTGTTATCAAGTAAAATATTGCAATGCCCTGCAAGCTATGATTTTCAACTATAATTGTTATCAAGCAATACAAGGGATTAATCCAACTTTCGGTGCCCCCTTCTCCTTCATGTAGGCTATAGATAAAGCCCTTAACTGCAATAAATGAACACTGTAAAATGTTTGCTTCAGATCAACTCCTTTAGCCTACCCAGGGGTCTGTTTATATTGGCATCTGGGCATATATTCTGTCCACTCCTATTTCCATAAGGAAACCAGATGTTCTGAATTAAAGCCCTATACTTTTTTTTTTAATTACTTGAGGGTCGAGGTGCCTGTGTCATGCCTGCCTCTTGTATGGGGATGGGACATTACTACCACCCTTCAGTCTTACATTCAGTTCAGATGAGTGTAGGGTGTGCACGTTTCCACCTCCCCCAATTTTTATATATCTCTCTCTCTCTATATATATATATATCAATAAATTTATATATCTATATATCTATACACACACACACATACATATACACACACACACATCCCATAACCTTTGACTGAAGTCCTGATGGAAATGAAGAGAGCTATCTGTGTGTTTCTCCTTACTGTCACCTTCTCATTCCTCCTTCTTACCCTCGGAAGGGCAATGGACCTGCCCAATGGCTGCCTAGAAGAACTTCCTCCGCTTTTAGTTTCCTGCTCTTCTTGCAACTCCTCAGATCGCCCTTAAGCAAAGGTTAATGAGCATTCCCAGAACACTCCAAAGGACGCAAAGGTGATTTGCAAATGCCCCAGCTCCTCTCCCAAACCCCCGCCCTCCCCGCCCTCCCAGGTAAACTGACTTCTTTGTCTTCCCCCCCCCCCTAGGCTCTCGCCCACAGATCTATTGGCATGCAAATCTTTGAACTTCTTCCTACTTTTCAGCCCGAGGCGTCTTGAAGGGAGCTTGTGGTCTATGGGAGGAGCGGAGAGGGCGCTTCTGCAGACAAATTATACTAGCTGGATTCTGGGGAAGAGGGGAGGGAGGAGGAGGAGGATAACCACCCCCCCCCCCGTCCCGATTTTCTTTAAGGTGAAAGAAGCAAAGCAATTTTGAGCGCGCTTTCCTCTCTCTGCACCGCAAAGAGATCTTGGGTGTTTTCTCCTAAGCGAGATTCACTCCATTCTTGGTTGTGTGCAAGAAAGGGCTTGCTTGGGTACCTGAAAGGCGATGGGTGGGTTAGGGTGGGGGCGGGGAAAACCTAATGGGAAGAAGCTTTTCCTACATGCCCATCTCTCTGCCAAAAATGATGGAGTTTACGTCTTCCTGACTTGAAGGGGTCCTTTCAAAAACAACAACAACAACAACAACAACAAAACCAGAAGGAAATGCAATGAGAAGAGAAGAGCCATTTCTAGTTGCCTACATTATTTAACCCCCCCCCCAATTCCCTTCTGCTCGGAATTGAGGGGGGGGGAGGGGGAGAGAGAGAGACCCCCGACCAAACCAGATCACACGCACACGCTCGTGTACACACGCACACACACACTCACACTCGCGCGAGCACACAAATTGCATACACTTTGAATAAGCTTTTGGTTCCTTATCCGGGGACTAGCGCGGCTGGCGTGATTGGCGCAACGAGTCACATGGTGAAAGTAACTTTACGGGGTCGCCAGCTAGTAGGAGGGTTTTATGGAGCAGAAAAACGACAAAGCGAGAAAAATTATTTTCCACTCCAGAAATTAATGATCATGAGCTCGTATTTGATGGACTCTAACTACATCGATCCGAAATTTCCTCCATGCGAAGAATATTCGCAAAATAATTACATCCCAGACCACAGTCCGGAATATTACAGTCGGACTAGGGAGTCCAGTTTCCAGCATCATCACCAGGAATTGTACCCTCCACCTCCACCACCGCCACCTCCTCCTCCTCCGCAGCGACCCAGCTACCCCGAGCGCCAGTACAGCTGTGCCAGCCTCCAAGGTCCCGGCAACCCCTCCGCGCATCCACGGGGCCATGGACAGACGCCCGGAGGAGGCCACCATCTCCCCGAGAAAGCGCAGCAGCTCTGTGACCAAACGGCTCTCTCCAGCGCGGCTACCTCTCCTTCCCCAGCCCCTCCAGCTTGCAACCAGCAAAACCCCGAGCATCCCAGCAGCACGGCCTCTAAGCAACCCATAGTCTACCCATGGATGAAAAAAATCCACGTCAGTACTGGTAGGCAACTTTTCCTCCTCTGCTCCTTTTCTCTCGGATGTGTGTGTGTGCAGACGTGTGTGTGTTTGCGCCCCCCCCCTTTCCCACCAAGCTCTCAGGCTCCCTCTCTCTTTCTCTCTCTCTCTCTCTCTCTCTCTCTCNCAGGCTCCCTCTCTCTCTCTCTCTCTCTCTCTCTCTCTCTCTCTCTCTCTCTCCCCTTTTCCCCCGTCTCCTCCTTTGCCTTCGACGAGAGTCTTTGGGTTAGCACAATTGAGCTGGATTTACGACTCCGAGCGGGTAATTACACCCACCATAAATTTTATAGCCGAGCTAGTCTGGGCAGCCCCAGCCATGTGGTTCGTTCTGTTATGTATGTGTGAAACTCCAAAGGCTTGGAGAGGGGTGCATAAATAATTCAGGCTCTTCCCAAGCCAAGGAAACCCCCTTCTTCTTCTTTGGAGCAAAAAGTCTTGGGTTCTTTATAACCCAGTAGGCGGGTGGCTTTCTCTCTCTCCCCCCCCCCTCCTCCCTTTTCCCCTTTTTCTCCCTCTTTCGATCTCGCTCTCCCTTCTCCTCCTCCTCCTCCTCTCTCTTTCGGCGCCCTGAGCCACCGGAGATCTCGCCGGCTCTTTTCTCTGTCTCCCACCCTTCCCCCCCCCCTCTCCCCCACTTCCTTGCATCCATGCGAATCTTTGGTTTGGTTTGGCTTGTTTGTTTGTTTTCTCCAGTGAACCCTAATTACAATGGAGGCGAGCCTAAGCGGTCCCGGACTGCCTACACCCGTCAGCAGGTCTTGGAATTAGAAAAAGAGTTCCACTATAACAGATACCTGACGAGGCGGAGGCGCATCGAGATTGCCCATTCCTTATGTCTCTCGGAGAGACAGATCAAGATCTGGTTTCAGAACCGGCGGATGAAATGGAAAAAAGACCACCGACTGCCCAATACCAAAGTGAGATCCACGGCTCCGGCAAATTCCTCGGCCGGCTCCTTGCCCGCTTCTTCTTCCAACGCGGTTGCTGGCGAAGATCATTCGCAGAGCTCAGCTCAGGAGCCACGAGCAGAGGATATTACAAGGTTATAAACAAACCAGCCAACAACAGCAACAACAAAAAAACGCCCCATGCAAATTGACTCTTGATTATTTATAGAATCTAATATATATCTATATATTTTGGGTTTTTTTTTTCCTCGTAGTTTTCCCGTGCGTGCGTGTGTGTGTGTGTGTGTGTGTGTGTATATATATTTAGGAGAGAGAGAGAGAAAGAGAAACACATACATACACATACACAAAAGAATGAGGTCTATTGGAGATCTCAAGCTTTAGGTGCATGTATTATTAGCATGAGAGGCCAGGTGGCAAACCTGTTGGGGGGGGTTTTTTAATCACCATTTTCAGGGTTTTATTTATTTTTTAAAAAAGGAAAGAGAATGGAAGGATGGGCTGTGTATGCGGATGTGTCTGCATGGGGATGTATGTAAGCGTGCGCGTGTTGGGTTGTGGAACTAAATGTTCTGTTTTAAATGAAAAATCGGGGCATATGCTAATAATTATACAGGCAAGGAAAGAATGTAATTATTTTGCTCTCTGAGTTTACACATGGAGAACAAAAAAAAAAGAGGACCATTGAAGGCTTCCCTCCCCCTCTTCNAAAAAAAAAAAAGAGGACCATTGAAGGCTTCCCTCCCCCTCTTCCTTTTCTTGTATAAATGCGAAGGATTTTTTTTGGTTTTTGTTTTTTACAAAAAGTGGGGACGGCACACAGGAGCTCGTAGAAACTAATAAATGTCTGGTTAGTTCAATGTGAGCAGCAAGAGATAAGGAGAGCAAGCTAGACAGTGAATTGAAAGGGGGAGAAAAATCAGTGGGTAGTTTTTTGGTTTTTTTTTTTTTTTTGCTTTTCGTGGTGGTTCTTGTGTTTTTGGACTAATTTTACATGATCATTGTAAACCTGCAATAAATGAGTTTAAGTGTATATGTGAAAGTCCCCTTGTTCAATAAAACAAAACAAAACAAAACAGTGAGTGTGACACAGACTGACTCTGGAATGTTTGGTGAGTTGTTTGCTTTTTTGCCTGCTACTAAAAAATAAAATAAAATGTTGGGAGAATAAGCAGGGGCAGAACTACCTGAGTGAAAAAGACCTTTTTTTAATCTAAGTTTGAAGAACTTTCCATAGTTAGGTATGGGGTATTTTTTTTCTTTTTTCTTTTTGAAAGTCTTCTAGTGCCATGGAAGCTAATTGTCAATCTGCCATTGATTTTAGGAATTGTGGCTTGTACCCCTTTGACTCTGTGACATCACAAGATGGGCACTGTCTTTGAATTCACACTTTACCAGGCAATCTTTGCCCTGGAGGTATCAAAAACACAATCTTTGCCACATGTGTTTGATTAGAAATAGATTCAGCTGATTCAGGATGTGTTTGTGAATTACTTTTTTTTTTAATGTGTCTTAATTTTTTATAGGTACATGAGCGTCTTTCCCCTGGTTTAATCATGTTATCAAGTTAATTGCTTTTGCTATCTGTAAACAACTTTAGCTCAAATTTACCCCTTGTTATTGTACTTTAAGTAAGTTTCTAGCATATATTGGAGGTGCTAGAGAGAAAGAGTAATCCTGTAGAGAATCTGGAGGTGTTTACTTTCTGAGGGGAAACAGAAAGGGTGACTGGGAAAAAATGTAGCACAGATGTGTTTGCACAAGGAATAGTTCTACTGTGATTGTTGATAGATAAGATAGATACTTTAGCAAGTGCCTTTTTAAGTGCACTGATTATCCTATTGATCAGCAGGCCCTGAAAATGGAAAAATAACTGGGTGATCAAATTATGCTGTTCAACTCTTCTTTTAGATAGCAGTGCCTGGGATTTTTACTTGCATTGGGTAAATCTTTTAACAGCCTGAAAGCAAAACTTAGTTAGATTGCAAGAGTAGAAGAATCAATTTTTTTGTATATATGACTGTTATATTTAAATTGTGTGCAAAATTGTGGGCTATCTACATAGCATTGATACTGAATCATACAATACATTTCAGGAGTTTGAAAGATGAGGGAAATGATTTTTTTTAAGGGCATGTTATTATAGCCTTCTGATGATGAAGAAATCAGTTTAGCATCCAAGGCCTATGGAACACCCAGAAAATGACTGACAGGCATATTCAGATTATTCAACCATTCCATTCAGGTTAATATAGAACTTTTGTGGTTTTCAAATGGTGCATAATTAAACCTAGAAGTAATCATCCAGATTAATTTACTAACCACTTCACAAAGAAACTTGAGGTCCAGCTGAAGAGGATGACAGTTCAGCCTGTTACTTGTTCAATCCATCTGATGTATGTTGAAGAGATGATTAACAGAGCAGCTAGGTGAAAATCTATGGCATTATTTTTACTTATTCCCAGTAAAGAATACAGATTTACGTGTTGAGTGTATGGGAATTGTAAATTAAAATGTTTCCTTATCATACTATCAGGCCTCTGTCCACCTTATTTTATAGATTATAAGAGAGGGAAATAGATAAGCATTCAGACTGCAGTCCTGGGCAGACTAACTTTTGAGGAAATGCCACTGAACACAGATTTACTGTGCATGCATAAGACCTCAGCTACATATTTAATGCTTCAACTGTGTATGTTTATCAGCTGCCCAGTTTTTTTAAAAAAAGAATTCAAATATACTATTGTTGGCCTATTGCTGTAAGAAGATAAACACACTCATTTTTCTCAAAGGCTTTACAAACGTAAATGCACACTTTTCATACCTAGGCCCTCTGTGAAATAAAGGATAAAAACAAAGGGGTACAAAAAAATTCCAAAGTTCTAAATAGATTTTCATGGTAAAAATGAGAGTTCACAGTTTTGCAAAACAACAAACAAACCTCTGACACACACACACCCCATTGATATCTCATACTTAAACCATTAAGTGTTCCATATGGATGTGTCTGTATTGCACTAGACGGTTTGTTTCTCTCACATACACACCACACTGCGATACCTTGTCACCAAGAACAATTTCTGAATGTGGAGGGATTTTGTATTGGGGGCATTCTCTGTGCCTGCCTATGAAGGGGGTGTGTGTGTCTCTCTGTGTGTGTCATCGATCACATTTGCAACTCTATAGTCTGCATATTCCATTTTTTAAACCTTACAACAAACCTTATTTAAATATGCAGCTGCTTAATATTTATAGTGCTCTATGCCTTCCCCCATCCTCTCCTGCATTATTTTATTTTCCTCCTGAAGTTCCCTTTCATCCTCTGCAATCTGCCCTTCTGCAATCTGCCCTTCTGCAATTGCTTTTAATATTTATTGTTAATCATCTAATTTAGCCTTTAGACTTGGCCATGACATAATTTCAACCCCCCCCCCC
>BHFT01019249.1:51683-93735 GCA_004320025.1 Laticauda laticaudata
TTTTTTTTTTTTTTTTGGGGGGGGGGAGAAATGTTCAAGTGTGCCGTTTAATTGTAATTAAAAGACAAACATTCCTCCAGGGTTAAATGAATGAGTTACAGGTTTCCAACCATAACTGCCAGCAGCTTCAACATGTAACTTATATTTATTGTGGTCTCGTATATCATTATCTAGAGATACAGTTTTATGTACTTCCTAATCTGTCGCCTTGATTTATTTTGATGGGCAAGGTACCAAACCAAACATTTTGGAACTTTACTGAAAGAGTAGTATTTCCTAGCAAACAGCCAATAAATAGTTTTTATGTTGATGGCACTGATTTCTGGCAAAATTGTTGCCGTCATTGTTTCTTGTCTTCTTAGTATGCATGTATATATATATATTTTGTGTGTGTAGGCATATATATTATAGGCATTCATGTACAGTAGCACTTCAGTTGACACAAATTACTTTTTTGGATGGAAAACTACCTTCAGCTTCTGTTCTATAAAGAAAGAATCAGGGCAATATTAGCAGACCAAATGCAGCTGTAACCAAAAGAGAGTAATATTTCCTTCATAAGCTCCTGCATCTGCTTTTACATGCATTCATACATAGCTAGATACATAGCTATTTCTGTAACATATGGAACTGTAAATACACCCAGATTTTTTTTATTTATTGCCATTATTACTATTTAGGATTGGATAAGTTTTCAGTTTCCTCTTTCTTATTTATTTGCTACAGGAGGGGTATTAAGATACCTAAAGTAAAAATAAAAGGAGAAAAGGAGCAGTTGCTATTTGACAGTCAAATTCTTACAGGCACAGTAACAACCTCTCTCTTTTTAAAAATGAACTGGGATGAAGAGACTCATGATTTAACTCCCTGTTAGGGAGAGAAGACTACTAGACTGCAATTGGGTATTATACACCTAATTCTCAGCACTTTTACTTAAGTAAAAATTGAGGCACACCCTGCAATGCAAGATTGATCCCCAGTGGATCAGAGGGAACAACAAAAGTCTTCTTTTTGAAAGGTTGAGCCAGTGCACTGACATCCTTTCTGCAGTCATCTAACCCAAATCAAAGGCACTTTCAATTCTCAAGCCAACTATATACTCCTGGCTAACAGGAAAGTGATGTTTGGGGATGAAACATATTGTTTTGCTTCCATTCCAAGCATGCCTCACTCACTCTGGGATAGACAACTTCTGAACATGGAAATGCAATAGGCCATTAGCTCCTGCTAAATATCACCATGAATTTAGCTCCTCCCTTTTGATGCTCCTCCAAACCAGTGGCCCTCTCTGAGTTCTCTATAGTAAATCATAACCCCCCACATGTGACTCATAATTTTCTGAAACTATCACAGAATCATTTTATTGGGCGACCCCTCAAGTCCCAAGATTACCAGAAAAAAGGAATCATTTATTTCTCACTGCACTCTGGACACTTGTTCATAAATGTTATAAGCCTGTAAGTTATGAACAGCATGAGATTTTTCTTCTCTTGCTCCTGCCACAGGGAGCAACAAGGCAACCTGGAGGAGGGAAAGGGTGAGAAGCCCCTAAATGTGAATGCATCTTTTTTCTAGTCCGCATTTCCTACAACCTGTAGAATTATTTCTTCAGCCTCAACCCTTCCAAATACATGTTGTACAACACCTTTATGACTTTTAGCCCAAAGGTTTCTGGAGAATTATAAGACCTAAATAAAACCTACCATGGCTGCAGGTCACCAGGATGGATAAGGATATCCTGAAGCTTTCCCAGATGGGTGGGTTTACTCTTAACGCCCAGTCACCTGGATTTCTGCAAGTCTCTCCCACCATCCCATAGAGTCACTAACCAGGGTCTTCTAGAGCTAATGAGCTATATGGAGAATACCAAACAATATCCTGGCATAGCAGCAATACAGTAGTAATAAGGGTCATCATCACAAAGATCATCTTAGTCTTGACTTCATGGTCTGATGGGAGAATACTGGGGAGCACTATTACTCTGCCTGACTGGGTTGGGTTGATAATCCCACTTCTGCCCTGAATGTTGGTCTTGGTCCTTCATTGATTCTATAGCTGACTTTCTGCCTCTTCTGAAAAATTTTTTTTTTCTTGACCTGACGGTGTTTCCCAGGAAGGCTAAAGTGGAGCTTATTGTTTGTCCTGGAGCTGCCTGCCACACTCTTAGCCAACACTTCTCCCTTTCTAGGAAGGGAAGCTAACACCCCTCGATCTGGCTTAGAAGGCTTCAGAGGTGCTTAATTGGTGTGGGTGAGTCAGTTCCTGCTTCCTGTTTGATGGCAAATTCTGATTTTGGATTGTAGCTTTGGGGTGTGTGTGGGGGGGGGGAGAAGGGGATGATGCTGAAGCTCCTTGCATGAGGGAGTTTGGCAGGCGAGGCACAATGCCTTTTGCCCTGTGGCAGAGAGCTCCCAAAAGCATCCTGGTTGGTGGGAGTCCTACCAAAGGCCCCAGGCTAGCTGCAGTTGCTGACAAGCTGTCAAAATTCTTGACCCAACCAAGATCAGCCATAAGAGGATCATTGATTTTGGAGGGTAGATTAAGAAGAGGGATAAAGAGCGATGGATAAAATGCTGGATTCAAGACCTCATGAGCCACAGCAGCCAAAGATGAAAAATATGGGATTCCCCCCCCCATCACTAACAGCCAAATATTATCTCAATTACAGGCAAAGTGCAGTTCACATTTTATTATTGTTATTGTTGTTGTTATATTTCTTTTCCCTGTCTGTTCTTAAGCCTGCAGGCTTTCCCCACTATCTTATAAGCTGGTGCTGATCACCTCTATCTCTTGCCATCTGAGCAAAGGTTCCCTAACCCCAATAGTCCTTCCCTTGACCTACTAGTTCTCAATGGCTCAGATTCATTTACCCATCTATACAGGTGAAGCCTAGAAGGGGGGACCTTCTCTGCACCCCCACCCCCACTATGCCTAACATTAAAACAGCTTCCCAGAAAATCCACAGCGTGCTTAGGCAGCAAGAAGCAGAAAGGTCCTTCCGATTTGTGGAATAGGAAGACAAACCCTGCACTGAACACACTCCTGTGTGGGTCTGTATTGTATATTGTTAGCATGTGTGTGTGTGTGTGTGAAAAGGGATAGGGCTCCTGATCCTCTCTTAAAGAAAGGGACCTTGATTCCTTCTATCAAGGCTTCCTTCTGGGCCTTGCAAAATAAAATAAAATAAAATAAAATAAAATAAAATAAAATAAAATAAAATAAAATAAAATAAAATAAAATAAAATAAAATAAAATAAAATAAAATAAAATAAAATAAAATAAAATAAAATAAAATAAAATAAAAATAAAATAAAATAAAATAAAATAAAATAAAATAAAATAAAATAAAATAAATAAAATAAAATAAAATAAAATAAAAGGATGGAGAAGTCTTGTAGGGCTGTTGCTCTGAGTATCTCACCAAACCAAGCCTTGGCCCATAAGGGCATCCTTACAAACCATCATTCTTTCACCACCCTCTGCTAAATCCATAAAAAGACTTGTAATGTTGCAAGTGCCCCCCTCCACCGTGTCATAAATGCCACCAAGGGGCCTGAGTCTTTTTTTCCAGAAAAAAGGAAACTTCATTTTTTCATNTCCGACAGAGAGAGAGAGAGAGAGAGAGAGAGAGAGAGAGAGAGAGGGAGAATGAGAATCTTGGTTCTGTCTGCAATATTTAAAGGAGCCCCATGAAAACCTGTTTACTTACTCCATTCCCAGCTGGGTCACAACCCCAAATTTGGAGTGTAAAACAAAGGAATGGGGGAGGGTTGCTTTGAAAACTGGTTGTTGACATCCTCTTGGAGAGACTGTTCTTTGGAGCAGCAGGTTAATGTGATTGTTGGGCAAAAGTTCACAAGTCTAGAAGGAGAACTTTGCTACTCGGGGAAGGATTAAAAATAATCCTCCTTCTGGTCTGGAATATTAGCTAAAATTGCTAAAGCATTTATTTGTAAATGGTTAGGCAGTGAGGAAGGGTGACATTTTCACAGCCCCTTTTTGCAGTCCAAGTACCCATGAAATCTTCCTCCATCTGAAGGTGGCACTTCTAAGAGAGTCCCTTCTGAAATTTTTAGTAGAAAATCAGTTTTCCTGGGACAAACTATTTTTTGGTGCTCCAAGATGCAGATTTCAGACAAGGAACTTTCCTCCCATGTAAATTAGAGCCAGGCTTTTGAAGGACATATTGCTCCAAACAAGTCAGAGCTGATTTGGCTGGCACCAAGGAGAATGATTTAGCAGGAAAATGTGGCCATTTGAGTCTTTTAGGACAGAGAGGGCCCCCTGGTTTTGCTGTTTATCTGGTTTGGATTTTCTCTTTTAGATGTACAGTATGTGGAAGAGCGTGGTTTACAGCCCCCTGTAGCATTCAAATCTGAGATGCATCCTTTTTTATTCTTCCTTTGACTTCTATAGCTGTGGATTACATTATACATAGATGTTAAAAGGATGCCATCAACTTAAAGCTGCAAAATGTGTTCATTCTTACTTTGGTGTAAGAATGATTCCCCTCTTCTCCTTTCTCTCCAGCTTTCTCTGCAGAGAAATCTGGCCTTGGGACCCACCTTTTTTTAGATAAGAAGAAATTTGTTATTGTTTGATTATTTGAGACTTGACATCCTAAAGAAGATTAATCTGATTATCCCAGATGTCTGGTTTTTAGACAGGGTTAGATTTGGCTTTGTTCACACCCTCTGACTTGGGACTCCTGCCATACAAGGAGGATTTGGCACAGCATAGCCGCAGTCAAACTGCTTCTATATAGCACAGAACACATAAGAGAAATGAGTGACCTTGGTATGAAATATGTGCATTAATTGAAAATAAACAACTGCATGCCTTCTTAACAAAAGACTCCTATTGTGATATGTCTAGATCAGCCCCTCCCAACTGAAATCTCCAAGCAAAGACACCCCACCGACCACTGCATCAGGAGGCATCATACTTAAACCATAAGTGCTGAAAAGCTCCCCTCCACACTGTCAGCACCCACTTACTCCCTTTAATTCTGCAGAGGGGTAGCCATTGTCTAGGTCCCACCCCACCCCTCCACCCCAGTCTTTGCACTTATAAGAGGAACAAGAGTCACCCCTGTTTCTTGATGGGTTGAGGGCAGATGCTGTTCCTGGGGATAAGGAAGAAGCTGAAGGCAGAGGGATATGTTAGGCTCTGAGGCTGAAGGAAGAGGATCCGCAGGTTTCCTGGCTGCTGGAGTTGGTCTCCAGAAGTAGAAGTGGTCGGTCAGTGGCATGAAAGGGAGTAGTGGAGAACAAGAGCTGACCAGGCTCCCTTTCCAGCACAAAAGGAGGTTACTCTGGCAATCAGAAGCAATAAGGCGGCTTCCATGCTATGGTTGTTCTACAGAATTCTGATTAAAGATCCAGGATTCAGTCAGAAATTAAATACCAGGAGGCCTTGAGCTGACTGGGTTGCATTCCTGAGATTTAAAGCAGGGTCACCAGGTTTGTTTTGTTTCTAAAGGGTAAAAGAAAAGATTTTTTTTTTTTTAAAAATGTGATCTATAAAACCAATGTGATCTAATAAAGCCTAAATGCACCACACTCTTTCCACTCATCCCTCCCTGCCTGACACATATTTGATCTGGCGACCAGATAACAGCAAAGGTTGACAAAACAATACTGAGTTTAGGGGCAAAACAATACCGAGTTTAGGGGCAAAACTCTCAACCATGCCTGGTTAACATGTAGCTTCACCATTAGGTTTATCAAGTCAGGTTCGAATGACTGGCAGGTCGCCTGGTTTGTAACACAGTGGTATGAAACATCCGTTGGGCACGCCGGGTTTTTGGAATTGGGTGAAATGGTTTCCACTCCGCTTTTGCCCTCCGCTGAATAAGCACGAGTTTGAATTATCCGCCCCTCCCCTTCACAAAGAGAAAGATGAACGCGAAGCGGGCGCTCAGGCCCAGAAGGACCTCGTAGAAGGTCATTCTAAATGGGGGGAAAAGCCACCTTACGAGTCCCTGGTTTAAAATGGCGGCTGGTTTGGTTTCTTCCCTCCAGCCCCGTCCCCAGCCTCACCCCAAACACGCCCCAAGACCTACTGCAGGGCCCAGGGAAAGAGATTGGTTATTCTCCCAGGGCGGAAAGGACAGAGGTATAGAAATCCTTCTCTCTCTCTCTCTCTCTCTTTTTTTTTTTTTTTTAAATCTTCGAGTTGAGCTCGGGGTTTCGTTTCTAAATTGGGTCGGACTGAATAAATGAAGAAAAGAAAAGAAAAGAAATCTCGCTCGGGGAATCGAACCCCGGGCGGCTCTCCACAAGACGGATCGTGTCCAAAGGCTCTTGGGGATCCTGGGCGAGGGTTGCGCACGCGGGCCCGTGTATCTCGGCACCCTGAGAGGAAATTCAGCCTTCCCAACACACGGCGGGTATATAAAGGGGCTCGGGGACTTTGTCCGCCCCCGGCTTCTCGAAGAGGTCCGAGCGCTTTCAACTCAAAAATCCCCCGGCTGCCTCCCGGATCCCAAAGGGGCTTTGGGGCAGAGACGGAGTGGAACTGCCGCGGCCTCGGCTTCTCCAGCTCTTGGGAAGCCCCGATTTCATCCAGGCGAATTTCCTGCCGTGGAAAACGGAGCCTGAGCCGAGCAGCGAGCGCTTCGGGCTTGGGCCGCTGAACGAACTTGCCCGGCGGATCGGCGGCCCCAGATTTTCGGAGGCTTCTGTGAGGTTCCGCGCTTGACCCGCCGCCCCAAAGAGACCGAAAGAAAAGTAAAATCTTCCGCGCCTCCATGGTGGAGGACTACAGCAGGAGCTTGCTGGGATTGGCAACCGCCTTAAGATGGTTCCTGGGATAGCCTCTTATTGGGATGCGTGTATGTGTCCGTCTGTTCCTGATCTTGAACAAGACAGTTACAAGTGGAAAAGATCTCCTCAATAATGTTCGTGTGTGTGTGCTTGCGGATTGTTTATCTCGACCACGCTTGCTGTTTCTCGATTTCGGGTCAGAAACGAGCCCCCACTAAACTAAGGGAGAGACTCAATTTACCCAAGCTCCCCCAATTCCTTTTGCTATAAAGTATTAACTACCAGTATTTAAATACACTTAGGGTGTTGCAGCTATTGTTAATGCTTCAATAGTTGCCTCTGGAAGTTACAGGAAATGAATGGAGTTAGAGGATGATGGCGATAACACAATTTGCTTACATCCAAGAATTTTTGTTAAGTTAGATAGGTCTTTAGTTCCTTCATGTTGTATGGTGTTACATTATTTATATTATATACAGTATTTCTGGGTGGACAGTATATCTCTGTGCAGTTGGGTATGCCCACAAATGCCTTTCCCCTCTGCCTTCCAAGGGGTTGGTTCATAGAACTGTGCTGCATTGATAACCCATGTGCACCCTTACTGATGATGTCTCCATAGGATAGAAGTATCCATTTGTAAAAGATTATTTATATAGTTGTGTGATTGAATGTGCAATCGAGCTCAGGTGCAGCTGATGTCTAGTGGGTGATAAAGGCCCAAACCCGTGAGTATTGTGTCAGCATTTTGGGGATATGCTGGCAGAAAGATCTGCCTTAGCTTCATCACTCCAGCCCATCTGGGATGTGCCCATTTATCATACCAGCTGTGCCTGTCAGAAATGGTAGGCAACCTGTCATTCCTCAGATGTTTTCTGGCCGTAGCTCCCATTATTTTAACCACTGGATTTGTTGGTTAATCTGATCAGGAATTAGAATCCAACTTCATCAGTTAATTATGAATGGGGAATACTTGACCCTCTAGAATTGTTACTCCACTACAAACCCTATAAACCTTGGCTATTGGGAATGGCATCTATGGAAGACCAGCATCTATGTATGTTCACCTGTGATCATGATAGTATATAGTGGCAGAGAGCCAATTCAGTATAATGGTTCAGGTGCAGGACTTAAAAACCAAGAGACTATGAGTTGTAGTTTTGCCTTAAGCATGAAAATCAGCTTAGGGTCAATCAGTCTCTCTAGCTCAGCCCATCTCATAGGTTGTTGTGGGGAAAAGAAAAAGGCAGAAGCATTGCATGTATATCTTCTTGACTTGTACAGAATAAAGATGGAATATAAGTCTAATAAATAAACCCAATAAATTTTTTAAAAATCTACCATACCATATCCCACTTTACAACATTAACACCCAAGGATGTTCCTTTCCTCTCTGATTCTAAATAAACTTGATCTCATAGGGTTGACTTCTCTGCAGAAACTTTACCATCACTTAGAGCCCTTTGGAAGTAGAAAAGCCGGATTAGCTACATTTTAGTTCAGTAATGAATGTATTTTTTTTAATGAATGACAGCTGAATGGAGAAGAGAAAAAGTTCTGCCTGAGGTGGTGGAGCTGTGATACCCCTTTCTAGCATATTGGGGTTGGGGGAATATCGTTTCATGGTGTGATCTTTTGCAAAAAGATGCATGAGAGGCTCTGCTGCCTTTTTCTTTGATATATGGATCTATTTGTGCCATTTCTCTCCACACCCTCTGTAATGAAAATCTGATAGTGTCAAAGAAGGACTTTTCATTAAGATCCAATGGGCTTCCTTCCCATGGGCTCTTATCTTCCCATAGGTGACCCTTAAGTGCAGGTGACTGAAATGGGCAGGTTTCTAAGCCTTTTATTGTCAAAGAGCCTTGTGAGGATTGGTAGGAAAACACATCCCTAGCTAGGAGGTTCTATATAGAAAGCGTCTCCTGGAATCACCCGGTGGTCTGGCTTAGCTTCCTGGCAGATGCGGGGAATACTTCTTCCAGAGATTTTTTAAAATTATTTTTAGAGACAATTTCCACAAAAGGAGGCAAGCTTTGTAGGAACCTGGTAATGGAGGTTGTGAAAAATCATCTTCTCTCCCCATCCTGACCTTTACGGAGTACAGCATAGGGCTGTGATCTTATGGCTAGGGCAACTATCCTTCTCTTCTTGATGATTGATCAAATTTCTGTCACTCTCTTTATGTGTATAGATTTCAGAAACAGGTCGGTTGTTTTTCTTGGTTTTAGTTTTTTTTTTTAATTCTTTTAAATCACTTAGTCACTGAGGTTTCTTCTTGACCTCTCTTGATTTAAGGAGTGGGGCAGAATTTGAAAGAGTCGGAGTGCATTTCTTATCCACCCAGGGCAGAGAGAGAGAAGGATACCCCTTTCCCACTCCTTTCTTTGCCTTCTTAAACAAATTCCATTCTTCTCTCTGGGTTTAGCTACATTCCTGAAGCTTATTAAGGACCAGCTTGTCTATGTTCCTCATAGATTATACAAAAGCCATTCTCAGTTCTCTGATTTTGATCTAGCTTGTAAGCCTTGTCTTCCTCCTGGCATGCAGCATGCACAGATGGGGAAACAATGGCTGCTGCTAAGTTTGTGATATCTTTGTAACCAAATCAGGACTGTTTGGAGATACTTAATGTTCTTCCCACTGCCCAATTCTGCTAATTCACACAGAGTTCATTTGGGTGGCTGGTAGATTCATTCTCCCTTTAATACCATTTCCTCTTTGGTCTCTTTTTGATTTAGAGTTTGCTTTCCTCTTTTAAGCTGGCAATTTGCTGCTGAAAGCTGGTGTCAGTTCTCCCTAAGGTTCTGCCAAATCTTTTTACCAACACCAGCCAACTTTGCTCGGAAAGGACAGCTTTACTGAAAATTAGTGCTCTGCAGACCTTTAGGTGAACTTCTGACTCCTAGTCATTATTTTAGCCAATAGCTATAAAGAGAAAGAACTCTTCCCATTCTTTGCCACACTTACCTAAAAATTCATTTTCCTCCAACCAACTTGAAAGGGGGTAACTGTCACTGATGGCAGATTTGCATATTCTAAGACTGAGGCATAAAATTAAGGAGTGGTCTTCAGACAAAAAGGGAGCTTTTGTTTCCACTGAATTGTTCCTCTGTTTAAATGGTTTTTCAGGAATAAACAGTCCTGGTGGAAGTAAATTTCCGAGAAAGGGAATTAAATACCAAAGTAACTCCTGCTGAATTTAACAAGACTGACCTCCAAAGCACTCCTCCTTTCTCATCTCCTTCAGCATCCCAGCTTTGCTTCAGAAACAGAGGTGAACTTGCCTTGCTGAAGACCTACATGGGATGAAAATGGGAGCCTTGGACTCAATCTACACAGCATGCACCATGTAAATAAATCATGTGAGGATGTGGTATTTTAAAGTCACAAAGGGAATGCAGACCAAATTTAGCCACACAGCATTGAAATCCCAACTAGGTATAAATTACTGCACCATCTTTCATATCTATATATCTATATATCTATATCTATATATCTATATATCTATATCTATATCTATATCTATCTATCTCTATCTGTCTGTCTGTCTGTCTGTCTGTCTGTCTGTCTGTCTGTCTAACTAACTACATTGCTTTCAGGATTCTGTCAGTAAAATAACCATGGTTGCTAGTAGTCTCATATGATTTAAAAGTGATTTTTAGTGCTTCAAAAAGATTCCCAAACATCCACTCCCTCCCATTGCTTGGGTTCTAAAGATACAGGGGAATAAAACCAGAAAAGGAGCAGGTAAATCATTTTTTAAAAAACAACAATCTTTTTCAGGGGAAGAGACGGATGTGCTTAACTGAAATGAAGGAGATTTAAGGACTCTTTGGTAAACCCAGAAGGATTGCAGCATCTTAAATCTGGCACTAAGCAGAGCCCCTGTAAATACCTGGACACTTACTTCCAGGTGAACCTGAATGATAATGTATGGCTTCACAGTCGAGGCCGGGGCATTTGATGCTTAACACTCATTCAGAGAATTGGTCCACTTCCATAACCAATTTTAAACAGCTTGAAAGTGATTTAATGATCAATGTTTCCCAAGAACCTTAGATACTGTGTGGAGTGGCTGCCATAAATTCTTTGTTAGAGATAATTAGCTGCTGCAAAGAGCATCAGTTCCAAGGTCCCTTAAGTTTGAGGTATTGGGCTGGAAAGCAGTTTAAATCTGCAATGTAAATATACTTGACCCCATTCAAATTAATCCTCCCTCCCATTGATCCTAAGAGCTCACTCAATGATATGTTCAGCTTCAGACAACTAATATATCCCCCACCCCTCACATGCCAGCTGTTTTTTTTATCTCCCTCCTAAATGTTGTCCAAGTGCCACACATGGGGTGCAGTCCTTTGTGTACCTACTTGAAAGTAAAGCTCAGTAGGCTTACTTCTGAGGAGTGAGACTGTTAAAATGAAATCTGGTTTTAATCTTGGCTATCAATTGATCTTTACCCAGAAATAGCCATTTTGTTTACAATTTGCAAATGAGTAAGAGAATGGAGCAGTGGTTAAATCAAGGCTACCCATGCTGAATAACATAGCGTCTCATTGAATCTGGACCAAAGAAAACTGGCTTAATTCCAGGCATCTTAAATTTTCTTTGCTCTCCCCTCTACAAGTTTGAAATCATCAGTTTTAAACAAACACTTTATGTGTAACTTCTCACTCACTCCCGTGAGCTTTTGCATCAGTTAGAGGCCAGTAAATGCAGCCAGAATGAAACAGACAAACAAACATATAGTATCAACTGCTTCAAAGGTTGCACTGATCTATTGGACTACGACTGTCAATCGATTTCTATGAAGGGGTCATACGAAGGGCAAATTACCTCTAACAGGGAGTTGGAGATTCATCTCAGGACAAGGAAAGTCACATGGGATAGTCCAAAGACAATTGCTTCACTAGTTTTGCACAAGAGCCGTTCTAGATTACAATATCATTTGCATAGTTCCTGCCAAAAAAGTCCAAAGCAATGGTAGATGTAAATTCAATTTGTGGAGTTTAATCTGGAGCATTTTATCATCTCCCATAACATATTCTTCTTAATTTATGAACCAGAAAGCCAATTCAGAGTCTTTTGCTTATATCAAACTGACTTTCAATGTCTAGAAGAGACTTCACACAGATCTTCCTCTTTAATCTATCTTTTCATAAATAGATTAATGAAGTGCAGAGGTCCACCAACTGCTTGCTTGGTTTCTATCCTTATTTTAAAAAATAGGAATCTCATAAAAGTTGTGGCTGAGTGAGGAACTGATCCCAGATCTTTATCCCTTTTCCTAAAGAATTTCCCAGTGATTGTAGTCAGAGGATGCTATTTGTAATTCCATTGTTTTAAAAACCAAATATTTTGGAAAATGCAGTGGTGCAGACCAAATTTTGCAGGAATAATAATAGCAAAGTTTTGTTCAGAAAAAAAACCAGAGTGAAAAAAATGTATATATTGGAATCCATGGATCTCCGTTATAATGATGAATGGAAAGATTTATTTAGGGAAGCAAATATACTTTTATTGTCCTGTTGTTTCTTGTTGAATAATAGAAAAAAAAGGAAAAAAAAGGGGGGGGAGTTTAAATTCCTGAAATCACTTTTCTCCTTCCTTTTTTGAATTGAATTCACAATTAAACATGATTTTAGTTGAATTCATAATTAACCATAAACTGAACAAAACTGCCTTCTATGGTCAATTTTATTTTTGTACTCCCAGATCACAACCAGATGATAGCATTCCATACTTACTATGGGTTTGTCACACATTATTACTATCAGATCTGAGTTATTAATTTTAAGTTACCCCATCCCAGCAATGATCATATTCATAAAACTGTTAAATGTTTACTATTTCAGCTGTCAACAAGTATGATTTAACAAAGAGGCTTTTTATAAGCTGAAACAACTAAATATAAACTAAAACAATAAGCTAAAAAGTAAAAGCAGCAATGGCTAATGTGAAAGAAACCAAAACTGAAATCCAGCTCAATATTGTTATTTAATTAGCAGGTTTTCAAAGTGATGTGCTCATTTTAGAATTCTTCATTAGTCATACTCCACTCCCCCTTCAAAAAAAATCAGCTTAACAGTGTTGAATGAAAATAAAGGGGACAATAATTCATGAGCAAATTTCTGATGTGGTTTTTCCTAATGCACTAACACCAGAAATGGTGGAGGGAACTGCAGCATTTTTTTTAAAAAAGGGACAGAGAAATTACATTTTAAAAATATGTGACTTGAAATACATTGGATGTATATGTTAAGAGTACTCAAATTATTTACAGATTGCCTAGTGATGATTATGTACCTTCAAGTCATTATTGACTTAGCCATCACATAGATACGTTTTTGCCATGAAAATCTGTCCTTAAACTTGTCCTTCAGCTCTTCCAATGGTGCATTCATGTTACTATAACAATCTACCCATTTTGCTACTGGTCCTCTTCTTTTTTTTTTCTGCCACATTTCCCAACATTGGAGCTTTCTCCAGAAAGACAAGTCTTATCATAATGTATCCAAAGTAGGATAATTTGAGCCTGATCACTTAGTGAGACCTCTGGGCTGATTTGTTCAAGGAGCCATTGGTCTATTTCTTGACTGTCCTTGGTACGTTCTTAGGAGTCCATGCTTAGTGATGGCACTGTCCTATTTAAATGCAATAAAATAAATCATTAAATGAGTTGTTGGTAACTATAGGATTAGGCTTGTGGGCAGAACAAGATGGAGGGTTCCCAAACACAGCTGGATCGCTTACTACACTTCATGATCATTTGGGAGAATGGGTAGTTGGGAGACATCCAAATTTGATAAAATTGATTATAATGAGCCATTTCCCATAGTAGGGCTAAGTCCTGAAAAGATGAGAGCTCAAAATCCAAAAAGGATATCCAAAGGAGCATGTTTTCTGCTGCTGGGTNTAGTTGGGAGACATCCAAATTTGATAAAATTGATTATAATGAGCCATTTCCCATAGTAGGGCTAAGTCCTGAAAAGATGAGAGCTCAAAATCCAAAAAGGATATCCAAAGGAGCATGTTTTCTGCTGCTGGGTTTCAGATAAATGTGTGATGAGAAAAGGCAGCCTCCAGACAAGATCCTGAGCCTGACCTTTTCTATTTACATCCTCTTGGGCCCAACCCCCCTTGGATAGTTCCAGTCGTTTGAGATTATGGCTCTAACTACTCACCCATGGAAGCAGCTCCTTCTCCAAAGGCTTTTTAAGACCAGGAGAGAAAGAGGAGCTGACAGACTGGTTTCACCTGAGGGCAAGTTCCAGACTGATGAATTCTCTCATCTGGATGGGCTGGGTTTTTTGTTTTTGTTTCTCCAGCACCTTTTGGCCTGCTTGTGCAAAAGGGAGAGGATGTGGAGGACTTCCCCTTCATGCTGCCTACAGCACCTCAGTGGACTTTATGATTTTATTGCATTGAAATTGGTGGTATAAAAAAAAAATCCAGAAAAAAAAACTACTCTCCCTTTGGAAACCCCTCTCCTTTTCATAAATGCAAATGTTGGGATGCTGGCAAGGAGGACATTCCTAACTGGGAATCTCCTCTTGAAGTATCCAGTTCTACCTCATTTCCTCAAATGCAAAATTACAAGATTCTTTGTTATTTCTGCTACAACAGTGATACAACTTCCCCACCCGACCCCCATTTGTTTCAAAGCCTCATTTCAAACCCTGCAAAATGTTATATTCTTCAAACACAGAGAAGGGGGAGGGGGAGAAAAAAGCATTGAGTTTGCATGTGTCTGTATTTGACAATCTTGGATGACTTGAAATGAAATTTCTCTCTCTCTCTCTCTCTCTCTCTCTGTGTGTGTGTGTGTGAGAGAGAGAGACTTCCTTAAATGGCGCCTTTGCTTGGCATTCATTTATGTTGTGCGTTTTGTCAATCGGCATTTGATTGCTGAGGTCTGCAGCAATTGTGGTAGGACAAAGGTTGGGATTGAAGGCTGCCTTCCAGCAAGGCCAGCCAGAGAACAAAGTTCCGGTCTTGCTCCTTCGAGGGGAGGGCATGTTTGCAAAAAATAAAAAATAATCTTTACTTTAACCTTCAGCAAGACGCTGCGCTCTCCTCCCTCTGTCCCGCCCTACCCAAGCCACCCCATCTGCCTTGGCCTTTCTACAGCAAAGGTTCTAGCCAGCTTCTCTGGGAGTTTATTCTGCAGGTCGAAATCATCCTTCTCTCCCCCTCCCATTCCCAAGTCTGTGGCTTTGTCTTTCTGAATTCGTTAAGTGAGGGCACTGAGAGGTCACTGGCTAGTGGAGCAGCTCCTCTCTCCTCCCAGTTTTGCCTATTCTTTGCTTTCGCTGCCCCCTCTCCCACAATTCAATTTTCAGCAGTGGGAATGCCCAGAGTCCAGACCCTTCATTATGGCTTAAGCCTGCAGCCAGGTTGTACACATTTCCATAGCAGCCTGGAAGGTTCTCTTGGCAGGATTCCTCTGAATAACCCCAATCCTGTAACAGGTGCACAATGAGCATCTGGGTTCTTGGAGAGACTGCAGAAGGCATGATTTTTCATGCCATTCTCTGTGGCTGAGTTTATGCAAGTGAAATGAAGAACTCATTATTTAATGCTCAATATGGCTTCCCCACCTAGCCTCAAGGAGTCCTACCTTAGTTTTGGGACATTGCTAAAAGTATTGGCTCTGAGAGCCTAAGCCATTCTGTCAGAGCTGGAGGGAATGGCTACCACTCAAGCTACTTCATGTGCATGTCTCCCTTGCTCTTCCATGTTGTAGAAGGATCCCAAGCCCAGATGCCTGAAATGGAACTTTTGTAATTTGAAAAGCGTCTTGTCTATTTTATCAAATTTATATGGCTGCCCATCTTTCATAAAGCAACTCTGTATAGCGTACAATAGTCCAACAAACCAGTAGAAACATGAAACAATCATCTAAAATCATTACATACTAATTAAAAAGCATTAAAAACTGTAAAAACGAAACTGACAGAAAGAAACTAGTAGGCAGAGGAATATTAACAATAAGGGAGCCACCTCACTAGTTCAGAGCATTAGAGAAAGCAGGTGGCCGGTTGTGATTTATTTTCTCTTGCTCCAATCTTTTTTTACATATAAGTTTATTTTTTAACAGTGTAAAACATAAAAATTCAATATCTATTTAAACAGTGTGCTGTCTGAGTGCAATTGACTTTGAGATATAGTAATGATAATAGTAATATTCTTAATATCAATAATAATCTAATAATAATATTAATTATCCATTTTAGTAAATCTTCATTGTAATTATACTTCTCTTATACTTTTAGGTTTCTAACTTCTGTTTCTGCTGTTTAGTCATTGATAAAACAAATCCCATGTTAAAAAATATTCAGTTTCTTCCTTCTTAATTTTAAGTGTTATTCTATCCATTTCTGCATATTCTAATATTTTTTATATTACAGTTTCATCTGTAGGGATCTCTTCATTTTTCCATTGTTGTTCAAACACACTTCTGGCTGCTGTTAACACATGTAAAATTAAATATGTATTCCCTTTATTATATAACACCCCAAAAATATTTCTGGCTTTAGATCTATATGTTGCTTCACTATTTTTTTCTAGCCATGTATGTATTTTTGTCCAATATTTTTTTTGCCTTTGGACATGTCCATCACATATGAATCCGGTATCTGATTACACTTCCAACACTTAGCAGACATCTTCTCTATTCTTGCTGGTGGAAAATGCCATTTATAAAACATTTTATATAAATTTTATTTCTATACAGTTGACATTGTTACTTTATAATTCCTATCCCATAGTTTGCTCCAATTTTGAACATTTTAGATGTGTTGTTGGACTTCTCCCTGACTCCATGGGTAACCTAGGTGGAACTGTAGGGAGCTGAAATTCAATATATCCGAAGGACACCAGAATAGAGAAACATACCGTAGGATAGTATTGCCCATCAAAAAAGAGATTCACTAAACTGTGTCCTTTGCGTGGAAATCGTGTAGGCACTAAAACTATTTGTAGATCAATATGTGGCAGTGGGGGTGCCTTTGAAAATTGAACTAATATAAAATTTCTATACTGACCATACTTGAACTGCAAAAAAAAAATATCACTTTTTTTTTCTTCTCTTCAATTATGTCTCATACTTGGTGACTACCTGGACAAATTCCTGCAGTTTTGTTAGCAAGGTTTTTCAGAAGTGGTTTGCCTTTACTTCCATCTCTAGGGCTGAGAAAAGTGACTGGTCCATGTCACCCAGCTGACTTTACACTTAAGGCAAGACTAGAATTCAAAGTTTTCCAGTTTCTAACCTGATGCCATAACCACTACACCAAACTGGCTCTCTGAATGACCACTAGATGGCAGCAAATAATCTGTGTGTTGATATGTTTTTACTGCCCTCCAGAGGCTGTCTGGATTTTTGTAACTCAGATATAAGTACCCTTACTACTGGACTGCTGCTTTATTTTTTCTCTTTACATATTTTTATATTGAATATTAAATAAATCATTAATTAATATTAGTTCACACAAGCAAGTTACATTTTAATTAATTCATCAGCTGGCTTTTTCAGGTGTCCACAACTAACATGTGTAAAATGTGTGACATTTTGAAAGTGATAGTGCTATTCAAACATTCACAAGATCCCTTTGGATGGTAATTTCCAACTAACACATGAAAACCTTTCTCTTTTGCAACTTACTTCTTCTTGATGCATTTCTGATAGTTTGCTTCTGGGCTTGTAGATTCCCATCTGCTGCCACACTTTCCACCTCTCTGCTCTTTTGTTGTCACAGAACATCAAAAATTGTACACATAAATTTGCCCAACTTGCAATTGCACTGAGGATAACGTACACTTTTTTTTTTAAAGTCAACTTTGGAAGAGAGCTGTCTACAGAAAATGTGCATGTTTGTTTTGTCTCTCATTTAGCAGAGTAAAATCTTATGCTTTCCATGCAATAAATGGACTTGTATATCACAGACATGACAGATGGGGAACACTGTGAGGCAGGGTCAACTTGGGGAGAGTCCAAAAAGTCAAGACAATAAACATAAACATGCAAAGTCCTGTCTATTTTATATGTGGTTTCAGTCATGTGGTGGCATTTTTGGACCGCACCTTTGGATGCTGACAGAGGCTGTCAGATATTTATTTTGGTGACTTCAGGTCAGCTTGACTCCTGGCACTGCCTAGACTAGTCCTTGCAGTTCTCTTGGCAAGGTTTTCTGAAGTGGTTTGCCCTTACCTGCTTCCTAGGGTTGAGAATTAGTGACTGGCACAAGGTCATCCAGTTGGCTTTCTGCCCAAGCAGGATGAGAATTTTGCTGGTTTCTAGCTTGGTGCCATAATTACTACATCAAATTGGCTCCTGCTGTGAGATATACCCTGAGGTAAATAAATCTATGATATAAGTGTGAATGTAACAAACATACTTTTAACTTCTTGGCCTCTTAAGAATAGCATTTTTAATGTGGCATAAATATAGAGGGGATTACCATATTATTAAAACATAGTCTTCATCACTACTTTCCTCTCCCTTGTAGATACTACTAGGTGGGAGAGAGTGACTGGCCCAAAATTATGCAGTGAGTTATAGGAGCTGAGTGTGAATCTTTCTTTTCCTCGCTGTGATCAAAAATTTCAGCATTGTACCATATTGGCATTCCCACATGACTGTGAATTTGTGATGAAAATGAATATAGTATTCAAGGTTGTCACAAATAATATAATTAATATAACAATATAATAATAAATAACAACACAGTTGCCAAAATGACTCATTGGAACATTTGTAAACATTATCATGTTCCTGTAATGAAAAATAGAGTTGAACATAGGGAACATAGAGTTGAAAAGGTAGTAAAAAATGAGCAGGTTAAATATAGTGAGATTTCCAAATGCAAACTGACAAAAGTCATCACTCATAACACACCAAGTTTAACTGTGTTTCAGAAGAAAAAAATGTGGACAATTGATGTGACAATAGCAGGAGATATTAGAATAGAAGACCAAGAATTAGAGAAGATCACAAACTATCAAGTTCTGAAAATCAAAATTGAAAGCTCATGGCATGACGTGGCTATGGTAGTCCCAGTGGTTATTGGCATACTGGGTGCCATTCAAAAAAAAATCTGCACATCAACAAATTTTCCACCTGTCAATAACAAAAGACCACACTGCTTGTATCCACACATTCATTGCTCTGATACATTATGTCATCTTAGGTTCTTGGGAAGAACTTGATGCATATGAAGGCCAATACCAGCTAAAAAACTGGCAGGTATGAATTCACATTGTTGTAAATAAATCATAATGCATCACCACAAAAAACGTCTACATAGTGTATGTTGTAATATCTGGCAACAGCAGAATAGAAAACACTGGAGAAAATCACAAAATATAAACACCTGCAAATAGAATGACTGGAACATCTTTAAAAGAAAGCAATAGTACCAATTTCAATAGGTCCTTGGTTGTGGTTTCAAAACATCTGGAACACCACTTGAAGACCATTAACACTAAAAAAATCACCCTAGTCAATTGCAAAAGGCAGCTTTACTTAGAATAACTTACATCCTGTGATAATAACTTGAATGTCATTAAATAACATCAGCCTATCTCAAATCCTCGGGAAGGATTCGATAGGTAGGCAAACTGTGTGAGCAACCATTATGTAGCACTTGAACACCATCAACATTGACAAAATCACCAGTAGCCAATTGCAAAAGGCAGCTTTGCTTGGAACAGCCTGGTGTGCTGCTACATCAGGGGTTTTCAAAGTTGACAGCTTTAAGAGTTGTGGACTTCAACCCCCAGAATTCCTCCTCCAGTCATGTTAGCTTGGGATTTCTGGGAGTTGAAGTCCACAAGTCTTAAATTTGCCAAGTTTGAAGACCCTTGTGCAACAGTATGTCTCAAATTCCTTCCAAACTCCCAGCACATTCTCTATGGGATCACTCAGAAATAGCTACAGAAGCTGCATTTTGTACACAGTTCAGCCACTCCTCAATTATTAGGATGATGCGTGGGAATGAATTTTAGCTCATGCACACAGGTTGCCTAATGGCGTTGGAATCAAATACACATAGTCCTCAAGTTACGACCACAATTGAGCCCAACATTCACTGCTAAGTGAAACATTTGTTAAGAGAGATTTGCCCCATTTTACGACTTTTCTTGCCACAGTTGTTCAGTGAATCATTGCATTTGTTAAGTTAATCACACGGTTGTTCAATGAATTTGGCTTCCCCATTGACTTTGCTTGTCAGAAGGTCGCAAAAAGTGATCACATAACTCCGGGGCACAGCAACCGTCAAAAATATGAACCAGTTGTCCAAGCATCTGAATTTTGATCACATGACCATGGTGATGCTACAAAAGTCATCACTGTGAAAAACATTCATAAGTCACTTTTTTTGGTGTAACTTTCAGTGGTCACTAAATGAATTTTTGTAAGTTGAAGACTACCTTTTTTACTTTAACAGTTTGTATGCAAGGGTGGGGGAATTTCTTGGGGGGGTTCAGATCCAAACATAAAGCAGCATATAGCTGCCTGGCAAATCAGATGGCTTACTCTTCAGGGGCTGCTCTGTAATTGCATCTGTATTCTTCAGAGGTGAGGATCCCAAGGAGTGACTGTCACATGTAGATGAGATAGTTCACGTATCACATGTGTTTATCAGAGCTGTGGTGGCACAATGGTTAGAATACAGTACACAGGTTACTTCTGATGACTGTTGGCTGCCTGCAGTTTGGCAGATTGAACCTCACCAGGCTCAAGGTTGACTCAGCCTTCCATCTTCTGAGGTCAGTAAAATGAGGACTCAGATTATTGGGGGCAATATGATGATTCTGTAAACTGCTCAGAGAGGGATGTAAAGCACTTTGAAGCGGGATATAAATCTAAGTGCTATTGCTTTTGCTATCATGCCAGAAGTTTGTTTGTTTGCTCACCACTTGTTGAAGATTGGCTGCTGTGCTGGTGGTTGCATTTGGAAATTGTTACCTATGTGCTTCTAACATTGATTGTGTTTATTTTCACTGCCGATCCATTTCTAGCAATTTTGAGTGGCTTTGGTGGCAGCAAATGCAATAGTGACGCATTATATTCACAAGGAGAAGTTTGACAATGATGAAATAAAAAACACTTTATTTAATATTTGCCTGGAGTAAATTTGTTTGACCCCTAAGAGGGAAATGCTTTCATTACTTATTAATAAAGAGTATACATCAGTAAAACACCATTCAAACATTGATTGATTTAGAAAATTGATGCCAATCAGTTCAGATGTCCAGAGCAAATAGTCAGATTGGTTTATCTGAGTCAAGTTTCTAAATTGATTTATGAGAGAAGAAAACCCAGTTTATGTATGTGTACGAAAGCGTGAATCCTTAAAATCAGTTGGGAAGTTTCTGATACCGTTTTCAAACAGACATTGTGATTTAGTTCAGAATGATTTGGAGATTTGGGTGGAATTCCCTCAAATCTAAACTCTGAAGTGAACACCTGCATAGTCTGTCCCACCATTGCAATTTTTAAGGAGTTACAGGTTTCCATAAATTGTATGCATATTCACTTAAAAGTATATTTACAAACTTGAAAAAATGGTGGTTAAGGGATTTTCATGATTGCTCATTCTGTTGTCCTTGATGGCCCCTCCCTCCCTTTCCTTATGTTTAAAGTAGATGTGGAAAACCAGCCTGCCAAACTGAAAATGCCTTGAAACCGAGGACTGACAGTCTGTCAAACAGAGAACTGTTTGCATCCTTTTATTTACATAAGCATGAAGCCCATGTATTAACTTGTACAAGGAGCCGGTGTCAGTGGAGCAGGATACTTCAAAAGAGCATGACCTTTGTGAAGACAAGCAGCAAGAGAGTTAGCATTAAATTAAAGTTCCTAAGATAGAGAGAGGTACCAGGACAGGGACCCTGTTGCAACTGGAATGATCTCTATTGTCTAGATTCTTTTAAAAGAACAATTAGCCTGTCCCATATGGCAGGCAAACAATGGCTGGAGATGCCAGAAATAACTTATAGCTCAGAATTTGATGCATTCCTTTAAAAAAAAAAATTCTGTGACAGACTGGAGAAAAGTTCTAATTTTGGCATAACATTTGCATAGCTGGCTTCTTTGTGCTTCTGTGAGTCTAGGGCAGAGTCAAGGGTGTGGCATGTGGAATACAGTCATGTGTTGCGCTACAGTGCGGTTCAGGTGAGGGCCAACCAAGCTGTTCCAATTTAGATAAATCGTAATTCCCAACAAGGAAGCTTGTGCAGAACTGACAAGGTGTTCTGTTTTCTACTCTTTGTTTCAGAGAGTACAACAGTAACACTGATTTGTACTGTTTGCAGGCTTGTTATATAGGAAAGCATTCCCTGTCCAAGATATGTGAATGCTCATCAAATAGCACAATGATCTGTTTTCAGTTTTTAACCTTCTTGCTCTCATTTTTAGTTTTCCTGAGTGAACCACCATCTTCCAGCTAGCACAGGGCTGTGAGTACACACGCCCAGTTTGCACAAACAAAAGCATTGCCACGTATGATCTGATAGTGCACCCATATCCACTTTTCCCTCAAACTGGATGGTTTTCAAGAGAAAACACGAGTCCTGGTGCCTCTTTCTTCTCCTTGCTAAATTGTTCAGAGAGGAATTCTAAATGAAAATGTGAGGAACCTGGTTGGACAGTATCTGGTCTAGGGAAGGCTGATCTCGGAAACGAGAGCATGCAATTGTTTGAACTTTTCTGTTAAAAACAGGAAAAACAGCCGAAAGAGCAGACATTGGGCCTGATTTTCTCAACGTTCACTGAAACAGTAGTTTTTGATCAAACCTGGAATTTGGAGAACATTAGGCAGCTCTTCTTCCTGTATGCTTAAGGCCATCTTTCTCCAATTTAGTATCCTCTAGTCTAGAATTTCGATACTTTAGGAATACAACTTCCAAACTCCCATCACCATTTTTCTAGCAGGGTAAAAATTAAAGGAATTTTGGTTCTTCTAGTGATCTGGACTGTAGTAGGTCACAAAAGCCTGTTTTAGGTATACGATTGATAAAAACAAACTCATTGTCACTCACGGGACAAGCTGACTTGTCCAAGTTAGAACAGCTTTACCCAGCTTTCTCCCCCACCCCCACCCCACTGCATAGTATTTGTTGGATACAACTCTGATCATCCATTCTTACCAAACTGGTGGAGGAAATTTGTTTGGATATGTCTGTATTTGTATATAGTACAGAGACAAGCTATTTAGTATCATCCAAATGTTTGGACTAGAAATCTATTTTGCATCTTCTAGTCAGCATGGATGATGGCCAGGCGCTCTGGGATTTTCATAATCCAAAATATTTGAAGCACTTAAGACACCCTACTCCGAAAGTACTGAACTGGTGTTAAATGTAGTTTTGAGAGTATGTATACTATATTCCTGAGGCAGGGGGCTGGAAGCAATAACAAAAAGGATATATGGAAAAATGTTGAGTACTTTCATAAAGTACCCAAACTTTATTATAAAAAAAACACTCAACTGTCTAATTACAGGGTTGAACATGCCATTCAGATATACTGTATAGGTGCTTATACATTTGAGTGCATAAGTGCAACACTTCGGACTGTATTAGGATCAGAATTTCTGTTGCTAAGCAAAGCAGCTGTTAAGTGAGTCATGCCCAAAGTCACAACCTTTTCTCTCCTGTGGTTGTTAAGTGATTCATTGCAGTCACGATGCAAATCCAGTTTCCACCATTGATTTCGCTTGTTGGAAGCCAGCTGGAAGATTGCAAATGGCAATCACATAACCCAGTACCTGTCATCCATATATTGCCAAGCTCTCAAACTTTGATCATGTATCTGTGAGGAAGATGGGATGAACCACTGGTCTTTGCACTTATGGGATGGGATGAAGCACCAGTCTTCGCACTTATGACTATAAGTGCGAAGACCGGTGCTTCATCACTTTTTTTCAATGCTGTTGTAACTTCAATTGGTCACTAAATGAATGGCTGAGGACGACCTGTGTCTTTCTTTTCCTAACACAATATTGTATAGATTGCAATCAAACACAACCTTTCCCAATAATATTGAATGTGATGAAACTTCACTTTTCTGAAAGTATGTAGGATTGTGCTGAGAGTTATGAACTAGGAAGCCTCATGGAATACTCTACCTCCTTTGGGGGCTTTCTAGAAAACCCTTTATTACTCTGATTCAAACACCCTAATTCAGGGGTCTCCAACCTTGGCAACTTTAAGACTTGTGGACTTCAACTCCCAGGGAGTTGAAGTCCACAAGTCTTAAAGTTGCCAAGGTTGGAGACTCTTGCCCTAATTTGTATCCAGTGGTACCTCAAGGCAGGATACAGAGGCAGAAGTTCAGACTCATTAGAAAAAGAAAGTTTTTCATATATATTAGAACTGGTTTACTACATGGTGAAACAACAACAATAGTAACTCAATTGCACTCTCCAACATTGCACTTGTAAAAAATAAGCACAGGAGAGTAATAACAGAGTATTGATTTAATATGAAAATAAATATGGTATATCACAAAACTTGGCAGCCAGGTTCTAAAGAAATAGAGCAGAATACCAAGCAGGTATTTACAATTTAAAAAGTGCCTCCAGTTTTTGTCACCACACTATAAAAAAAAAGATGTTGAGACTCTAGAAAAAGTACAGAGAAGAGCAACCAGGATGATTAGGGGACTGGGGGCTAAAACATACAATGAATGGTTGCAGGACCTGGGCATGGCTAGTCTCGTGAAGAAAAGGACCAGGGGAGACAGGATATCAGTCTTCCAATATGTGAGGGGCTGCCACAGAAATGAAAGGGTCAAGCTGTTTTCCAAAGCACCTGTAGGCCAGACAAGGAATAATGCATGGAACCTGAACAAGGGGAGAGTCAACCTGGAAATCAGGAGAAATTATCTGACAGTGAGAACAATCAACCCATGGAACAGCTTGCCTTTGGAAGTTGTGGGAGCTTTATTACTTGAGACTTTCAAGAAGAGACTGGACTGCCATTTGCCAGAAATGGTGTGGGGTCTCCTGCTTGGGTGTGGGGGGGTTGGATTTCCAACTCTGTTAATCTGTTAAAAGCTTCTGTTAACTGGTTTTATATAGTAAAAAAGACTATATAAAACCAGTTAACTATATACAGATATAATTAAATAAGTAAAATGAACAACATCTAACGTAAGATTAAGGAAGTCTGTTAACTAAACCAGTCCAGAACCCGCCAGTATCAATTTCTTCCCTATTTCTCAGAATCAAACAAAAATAGATTTATACACATATTTACAGACTAAACAAATTGTGCATCATCTAACGAGTAAGGGCAGCTGACTCCAAAGCAATGGAACCAAGTCTCAAAAGGTACTAAGTTTGAATTTGCTGTTGAAGTAGCAACAAAATGCCAAGGAGGACATTTACAAACAATAATGAGGATGACTAAGGAGCAGCTCCAGGCCATAGTGTATATACTGTCCAGAATTAAGATTTTATAGTGCTATAAGATGGAAGCAATAATGAGATATAGAAATAGGGAAGAGGGAAGATTCAGAGGAACCTAGACTGCAGAATCTTAAACTCAAATCAGCAAAACAAGCAAGAACATAAGAGAGGAGACCTGCCAGTAGACTGTGGCAATAATCTGAGATGTGATATAAGTGTCGCCTGAATAGGGACTTGGACTTATCGTGTGTCAAGAAGTGGCAAGTACACAACAGTTATGCAGATGAAAATGTGTGGCTTTTTCTGTAGTGGCAGTGAATGACTGCAAGGGCAATTTTTAACCACCCACGGTCCTGAATTCCTGGCAACAGGGAAAAGGGTTCTTTAAGTTCGGGTATGACATTTCCCAAACCACAGAACTGAATATACAGCTTGTGAATAAGATGAGCAAGCAGCTTTATACAACTTTGTTATTTGAATTACTGGGAATATGTCTGTGAAGAGCTTTCACACTTAACAAGTCTGAACCACTAGATAAATATGAAATATGCCTTATTATGTTTCACTGCTTATTTGGGATGAGAGACTTGGGATAATAATATGCATTTTCTCTTCTGCAAATGATTATCATAACCCAAACGATGATAACTTATATTAATGGAGTACTAAAACTAAGCCCCCTAATCATTTTAACAAGTCTTTGCAATTCTTTTGTCCTTTTTTTGGCTGAAGCACAGAATCTGCTTCTGGACATTATCTTCTGACAGAGCTACAAATGTTTGAGTCTGTTTTCCAAAGCTGCAATTTGGGGTCTAGTACTCTGAAAATAGCATCAGAGTTTAATGTGCTATATGAATTGTTCACATAAATAGAATGGACTATTGAATTCCCATAACAGAATGGACCACATCAATTCACCTGATTATTAAGCTAGGACAACTTTTTTCAGTAGCTTATAGTTATTATTCACCAGTCAAGAAACGGGATAGTACTATAGTGCGGTGGTTGAACATTTAGTGTGGAAAGTTTAGCTTCAATTTTCAGAGTTAAGTAAGGCAAGGAAATTTAAAACATTGTAAGCATTCTCCCAGTCAGAACTGATTATATTAAAATAAAATATGATGATGACATCACTGGATAAGGGTATTCCTACATTGGATCAGCACTTGCATCAAAAATCACTTATCTTGCTTTTGTCTTGAATGATATGAAAGAGCCTAGGTCTGTGGATCAAATGACTGTTTTTTTTTAATTGTGTTGTGCCGGTGGTATCTGTTATATTTTCATGTTTGAAAGATTAAACATCTTTGATCTTAGGGGATTCATACAATTTGGTATAAGTAACTGGGAATCTCATTTTGAACTCTTCAGAAAACACTTATGATGATGTGGTGATGATGTTATTTGGATACAATCCAATCTGGTGTCATATTTGGTTTGAGGATAAAAAACAGGTTGGGTTATATTGGTAGATAAAATGTGGAACAAGGGAAATAGAACTCTTTTTAGTTCTTTTAGATTTTCAGAGGATCTTTTGATGTCATCACCCTTTTTCTGAATCAACTGTCCAGCTTGGATGTTATTACAATTTCATTCCTTTCTAGAGAACTCATCTCACAAGCGGTGCTTAGGGATTAGAACTCTACTTGGCCTAATAGATTAATGGATGTCACAAAGTTATCTCCTATGGTTTTTAATACCTACATGGAACCACTAGATTAATCATCCTGTAGATTTACTTTCACGTACTGAAAATTTCCAGGCCTAACTTCTACCTCTGTGGGCTTATGAAGGGAGGCTGTAGGACTTTTGAACTGATGATCTGAAGCAGGGTGGGATTAGGCAATGGAAAGCATGCTGAAATATAATCTGTACAAAAAATAGGTATCCATGATCAGGGAAATCAACCACTTTGGATGAACCAGTTGCACTTTGTTTAAAATACCATGTATAGCAGTCCTCGACATATGACCACAATTGAGCCCAAAATTTCTGTTACTAATTGTGATGTTAGGTTAATTCCCCCCCATTTTATGACCTGTCTTGCTGCAGTTGTTAAGTGAATCACTGCAATTGTTAAGTTAATAACATGGTTGTAAAATGAATCTGGTTTCCCCATTGACTTTGCTCATCAGAAGGTCGCAAATGGTGATCACATGACCCCAGGATATGGCAACCATCATAAATATGAGCCAGTTGCCAAGCACCTGAATTTTGATCACATGATCATGGGGAATGCTACAATAGTCATTAAGTGTGAAAAACAGTCCTAAGTTACCTTTTTTTCAGTGCCATTTCACGAAATGAAATGGTTGTCAGCCAAGGACTACTTGTTTGCAGTCAGAGAGTCCTCCTCAGCTTGGTCCAAAATGGGATATTCAAGTAGCATTACTGACCAGGTGTGCTTCCTTAGTTGCTTGCGCTGTTACTCCCAACTGCAATCTTATCACACGTTAGTTCTTTTGTGGCTTAGCATTCATGTGGAGCTAACCCATTTAGTTCATGTATGGTTCACTCTATTGCATGAACCTCAAATATTGGTCATTTTAATAATCAGATCAAACTGTTAACATCGAACCTCAACACTTTACTTTTCTGTAATAATATAAACTAGCCATTTCTATGACAACAAATCAATCTAATCAGTAAAACTCAAAATCAAAGTTCCATTTTTTTCCCCACCTCAAGCACATTATTCCACTGCATCAGAGGGAGTCTGAAGTGAACATTTTTCCCCTTTTTCTCCTCCCCCCCACACTTTTCTTTCCCTTTTTCTTCCCCACTGTGTCTTCCTATTTGCTTTTATATTTTTATAATTTATTCTATAATCTAATAAAATGTTTAGGAAAAAAAAACCAGATCGAACTATTGCGTATATGAAGCCATAGAAAGTGTTGTGCTGTCAGATAGTTCAAACCAACTGTATTGGTTGCTAATACATTTCCAGATCAAAATGAAAGTGTGATTGGATTTTAAAAGCTTTAAATATTTAGAATCTAGATCATAGGAAGGATTTCCTTCATTCATTCTAACTTTCCAACACCCTGAAGTCAGTATCTCTATGTACATATGTTTGTACTGTATGTGCCTAGCTGCAGGAGTAACTAAATGAGCCAGAAGGAAAGACAGAGGGATACCTATAGCAACTATTGCTTGTAGACTCTGACCTGATTCCTATTAACTCCATTGCTAGACAGTTTGAAGAAGAACCCAGAGACATATTTATTTACCTTGGTTTATCTTGGAAGAAGGCAATGGCAAGTCACTTCTTCGCTGTTGTTAATAAATGTATTACCCCAAATATCTTTACAATAGAGTTGGCAGTAACTATCTGCTTTTGGCTAATCTTGATTAAGCTAAACTAGATTGGATCTGGATAATATTTCCGTAGGATACCACCAGGAAAGGCTAGAGTTATAAATTAGGCTGGGAAGCTGAAAAAACACCCCAGAAAAAGGCATGGTAAATCATGTGAGAGTTTGCCTTCAAACATGCCATATAAATCTTTTCAATAAATAATTTAATAGAAAAACATGAGCTATTGGGCTGGAGCCAGATGGAGTATTGTATGAATGAAAAAGTATCTCCTGTTCACAGATGTCACCAAGAACCAGCAAGCACATCTAACTAAAAAGGACCAGGGATCTTCACCGGTTGTCTTTGTAGCCCATTGTATCATTTCTGGAAAGAGCTTTGGTAGCTTTTTGGCAGAGCTCGAAACAACAAGGCAAGAAAAATATAAGAATCCTCACCCTACCCCTTCCAAGCCAAGCAGAAATCTCCCAGTCTTGATCTAACTTATTAGTTACCAAGCTGGTGTAGACACTATGAGATTAAAATATTGATTACCTATATTTACATGGTTCCAATCAACAAGGGGACTCTGAATGGCTCACAAAAGAAAAGGGAAAAAAATAATATCTAACAAAATTGCGAAACCACAATATATACACCAGCTAACAATCATTATGAATGAAGAAATCCTCAGTTTATATGTTAACCTTGCTGTGGTATGTTTAGGCTGAGATACACTACCTCAACTCCTTGTATCTAAAATATGGAGGTGGTTAATATGGGTCTAAGGGAACAACCCCTGAGATAGTAGATTTTGAAATTGATTTATATGCCAGTTCTGCACCTTGTAATTGCTACAATAAGTTGGGGCTGATAGAAACAAAGGTCATATGGAACCATTTATACAGCGCTCCTAAACATATTTACTCAGACTTCAGTGTACTTGGGTGTTCTGATGCTTAACTGAAAAAACTAGTACAGTATTTCTTTGTATTACAATATTTCTAAATTTCTAATATTACAATATTTCTAAAAATGGTAATTCTATGTCCAGGAATGATAATTTCTAGAAATATTGTACTTGTTTTTTTAGCCCATTCCAGGTGTCCTGTAATTGGGACTATGTGAAATAACCAGTTGGTAGAAAATAGGAATTCAATTCAGTGATGTGGAGTAAGAACATTAGAAATTACAAACCAACTCTTTGTGATAGTGGAAACCACATACAGTTTTAAAGTGAATCATCTTTGTCACAAAGAAGTTCCACCTATGTTAGCAGATCTGTAAAAAAAAACCATTTAGCAGGATAAAGCTATCTCTGTTGTTTATTGATCTCTCCATGGGCTTGTTTGAATATTTATTATATTACCTGATCACTGCAAAATTAATTGAAGATGTGCATATAACAGCTTATATATTTGCTATGAATAAGGCATGGAGGAATGTTGTCCATGGAGTTGCAATAGGTCAGACATGACTTCGCAACTAACAACAACAAACAAAGGAATCTTCTTATTGGGAGGAGATGTGGTACTTGAATAAAGTATTCAAGATGTGGTACTTGAATAAATGAAATCATAGGTGAAATTTGGTGACCTGGGAGAAAACCTGAGAGCCAATTTGTTGTAGAGGTTAAGCCACCAGGCTAGAAACTGGGCAGCTGTGAGTTCTAGTTCCACCTTAGGCACAAAGCCAGCTGGGTAACCTTGGCCAGTCATCCTCTTGCAACCCTAGGAACCAGTAATGGCAAATCACTTTTTGAAAAACCTTACTAAGAAAACTGCAGACAGTTTCCAGGAGTCAACACTGATTCAAAAGAACATACACACACACACACACAACTGGAACAACAAAGAAAGCAAACTTCCTCTGCCACTGATGTCACCACCTTTCAAATATTTGATGATGTGCACAATTTATGTTCTGTTGCTTCAGGATGGGATTCAAACAAGTAGTTAGAGATTACAAGCAAAAAAGATTTACCTACATCTTAACGTAAACAGTGAAATGTGCCAGACCAATACACACATAGTGTAGAGTTATGCAAAGCATAGAGTCTTATAATATTTATTTAAAAGATTTGTATGGCTACCCATCTTAAGCAACTTTGGGCGGCTGGCAACAATGTAAAGTAGAAAATACAAATAGCTTGGATATTGTGCAGACATCCTTGCCATGGAGTTGGTAATGACTGCAGCTGTCTGCTAGGTGTGCGCTCAGTGGCAGGCCCACATATGCTGCCACATAATGTATTAAATGATCCACAGGGATGGTGGAATGCAATCTTGCCTTAAGGTTACTTTTTCCTGGAAGTCAGTGTTCTCTAGTAGGCAGGCAGGATTTTTCCTAGAGCAAGTGAGAATCTGAAGTTTAATCAGGCAAAAAAAGATGGGAGGGAAGGAGAGACTCCAGAGAAGTGAAAAGAGGATGACTCACTTCTGAAATGAGTACAAAGCAATTCTCTCACATCCACAATCAAGTAGCTTCGGCTCAGGAAAAGTACTTTTAACACCCATAGGTGGAAATAAGAAATGCTATCTAAAGTCATCAAAACGTCAGGAGCACCTGCTTAAGTCCCACTGGCTTGCAGTGACATTTAAACACTTGATCAAAGTTAAGCACGTGATTAAGAACACTTTTGGGGGGAGGGAAGTGAATTTAAGCAGGTGCCTAAAGACCACTCTCTTGGTGATGAATTAGAAGGGAATATAATTGGGGAAGAGGAGGAAGGAACTGGGAAAGAAGAAAGGGATGGGGAAGCCACTTTCTGGCATGAGAGTTTTATATCTCTCCCAGAAGACTTACATTTCTGTTTTTAATTCCAAAGGTGCTGTTCAAAAGGCAACTGGACTTTCAAGAAGAGGATGAGAAGCAAAATGTTTTCAAGGGGGAAAAAAAAGCAAGAAAGTTCAGTTGCCTTTTGAACATCAGCTTTTGGACAATCATGACCTGAATGACTGAAAATCTCCATAGACACTTTCTGTTTTTAAAACTGTGTACAATAGAAAGAAAAAAAATCTGGAATCCAGGTAATGGATGGAGAGTTCATCCCCATTAATCCATTCCTCCCAATGTGTAGTAAATAGAAAACCTGTCCCAACCCATATTAGTTTCCAGTTGTTTTAATCAATGGTACCTGATAACTGCTAGTGCTATCAGGTTCTGAATCTAGAGGGTTTTCCGAATCCTAGTTTGGATAGACAGATAATCTGATGATTAATACAGGCTGTCCTTGACTTGTGACCACAGTGGAGTCCACATTTTCCATTGCTAAACAGGGCAGTTGCTGAGTGAGTAAAAATATGTAGCTTTATCTCCATATATTGACTGTGGCAGCTCCATGAAATGTTGAGACTTTTCTTAGAGATCATTCGTTCCCACTTTTTTGGACAGATTTTAGATTCCAGGAAGAGAAAGGATAGAGTGATTGTGACATTAGCTGTAACATCTGCCTCCCATCAAGTGCTCCTCCAGCAATCTCAAGCTAGGGCCTCATGCCAAAGAATTCTAGGACCTTAGAACACTGAATATTCTCACTGAAGATAGTATAAACTTCCTTTTTACCATCTCCAGTAAGAATATTAAGTGTTCTTCTATTTCTAGAAGAAAATAAGTGTGAAAATATGACTCCATAATATTGGTATTCTCAGAAACAGATTATTGGAAAGGTGAATACACAGGATAAAAAGTGAACACTTTTAAATGGTAGTTATAGATAAGAATTCTTCCAGCTGTGTATGTTTGGCATTTCTCATTATACCCTAGCTACCATAGCCAATGATAATGGAAATTTGTTTCAAAACATCTGAAAGGCACTAGATTGGAAGAACAATTGTGAATGGCGGACTATGGTTTCTTGGGCACAATATAAACTTCCACCGGGTTAACATAGTCATGTATCAATTTGGTGTCACAGTCAGAAAATTAGCGTAAGATTAGAAAGTCCTAGATTAAAATCTTTGCTGATTTTGAACTTGTTACTGTGTGACCTTGGATAATTTCCCCCTTCTCGCACTTTAACCTACTTTTAGTTTGATTGGAGAGACTATATGCAGCTGTAGAACAAATATATGAAGAATATCCACAGATATTCATCAGAAAAATGTCCTGTATCTCTGCAGAATGGATTAGTTGAAGAGTCCTGCCAAGTACTCTGCTTTCCTATATATTACTATGGGTTGATAATATTAAAATAGATATGTTTTAAACATATCTTTTTAAAACATAGCGTATCTGATTCTGCAAATTACAGCCATCTGTGTACAGTATGTATCTTCTAATGCTTACTTTACACAATGGATTTTCAAGTTCTAAAACCAGAACAGGTTGCTACTAAAAGCACATAAGATTGTGGGATTAAGGCTGGTTGATGCAGAATAGCCCTCTAACAAAGCTGATTTCTTTGGGATCTGCAGAATATAATAAGATCAACATGGAATCGACAATGTTTCTGATGTCAACAGTACTTTCCCACAATGCTGTATCAGAGCCTGCTCAATGATTTCCTCCACATCTAAAGCATTTTCGGCTTTTCCACTTTATCTGTAGGGTGCTTGAAAATTAATTTTGTATTTCTTAGGTAGCATTTTTTAAAATTTACTGTAAACATATTAGGAGAAATTCAGCTGCTATGCTTTCTGTTACAGGCAGCCTTTGACTTATGACCACAATTGAGGCCAGAATTTTCATTGCTAAGTGAGAAATTTGTTAAATGAATTTTGTTCTGTTTTATGACTTTTCTTGCAACATTTGTCAAGTGAATTGCTGCAGTTGTTAAATTAGTAACATGGTCATTAAGTGAATCTGGTTCCGCATTGACTTTGTTTGTCAGAAGGTTGTAAAAGGTGATCACATGACCCTGGGACATTGCAACTGTCATAAATGTGAGTTGTCAAGCATCCAAATGTAAATCACGTGACCTGGGGAATGCTGCAACGGTCATAGGGTGTGAAAAATAGTCATAAGTCACTTTTTTCAGTGCCATTGAAACTCTGAACCATCACTAAATGAACTGTTTTAAGTCAAGGACTACCTATAATCTTCTCTCCATTATTTGGAAACCTCCCTGACTACTCCTGCTTTCTGACTGAAAGAAACTGCCCAGGAAGGATCTTCCTTCTGTTGCAAGTGAATGGAAGGGTTGAAAACCAGGAAGGCTGAAAACTGCTGGTAGAAATGATGGAATAATGAAAAATTGGGCACCACCACCAATCCTGAATAGCAGTGATCATCTCATTGTTAAATAAATGTAAGAACCTCATGCTTTGCCCTGTGAACTTATTTTAAGTTCTTCTCTTGTGAAATAACATTGAAAAATATTTTTTCCCTATCACCAACTTAAATGGGAAGTGGCAGGCAAAATTTTACTTGTTTGTTTATAAAATCATAGGCCACCCATCTTACCTCAAGGAAACCCTGGACAGTATCTTATATAGCACTATTTTATATTTCTAATTCAGACAAGGTCAGCATTCAAGTAGGACTTTACCCTTCATCACTACTGGGCATCAGCTCTGTTCTGATATCAACAAATACCAGCATGCTAATCAGTTGCAAAGTTTAGTACTACAGATCATGCACTTTAGCTGAGCATCTGCTGTACACACATGAGGTCTAATTGACCTGTGAGTATCATGCCGAGCCCGTGTGTCAGCCAAACACAGGCACACAGCTGAAGCATAAACAGCCTTCAGGTTGATCCTAGGCAGAGTAAGATATAATCAAAGCCTGTGGTGATATGGAGTAAAATGTAAGTCTCTTTTTCTCAGAAGATAGCATTCCTGTTGATTTGAAATAATCAGAATCATACCAATTGCTTGAAATCTTATCGCTCAAGAAGAGAAATGGAACTTTATCAATGCAGCAGGGCTGTGGATTTCTTTGTGTACGGTCCCAAACCCAGTAGCTAAGATCTTAAAATGCAAAGGATGGGAAGTGTAGAGATACACACACAGTTCAGGATGAATGGCTGATTCATTTTCATGCCAATTTCCTTTCACTTTTCTTTAACAGAGTAAGGCCTTTAAGAGCTCCACACCTTGGCTAGCTTTTTAAGAGGTAAGCTCTTTCACCATCAGCCCTTAATGAATTTGTTTTGCCATCAATAAATCAGAATTAGTATGAGCAATTTCCCATTGCTTCTCCTCCCCAATCTCTCCCAGGACTTTCCCTTGCTCCCTCCAGTGCTGGAGGGACTGATGTATGGTTCTACTAAGTTGGCCAATAAACATACTACTCTTAAGCAAGTGCTGCCCTTTATAAAGTTGCCAGCTGTAGGTTCTTTGCAAAGGGGTAGGAGATTATAGATGATCCTGGATGTGTTAAATGCCCTTGGTTGGCTTTATCCACCCTGGAAAATATTTACTCTCCTTGCAATTCTTTAAAAGCTGCTACCATAAGAAGATAGTATTTTACCCTGGGGTGTGATACAAGAAAGCTTCAGTGCCCTTTGATTAAAAGTAACTTCAGTTGAACAGAATATGGTGATCCTTAGAAATTGGTTCATGACATTTTCTAGCCTCAGTGGAATGTGATCAATACGGTTATGTATTACCAGTTCTGTAGTTTTTCACACTGGTGTCCACAGTACATTTTCTAAATGCCTAGGTCTGTCAAAAAGACAGGGGGATCTGGGTGAGCTTGTCTGGATTATGTATATGTGGCAATTACTATCAGTATTGCTTTTACCTATCCACAGCAGGTATATATAGTGACAGTATGGCTTGACATTGAGGCCCATTCCCAGATCATTTAAAGAATTAGATATCACCCAGCACACTTAAATTTAGCTTTTTTCTTGTTTAAGCGTCAACAAATGCTCTTTAGTGTGTGATTATTTTATTAGCAGAGTTAGTAGGAAGGCCCTTCAGTCAAATCTCTGAATCGAGTCAGCTTTCTGAATCAAATCATTGAGCAGAATTGGATGGCTTCAAATTGATTAGATGGGCTTTTGCTTTTGATTGAGTGAAATCAACAATTCATATGGGATTTAATTTTCCAAATCAGCGATTAGAACTGGATGGGATCCTTTTTTCCCCAGCCTGTCATTCTCTCCTCCTGCACTTTTTCAGTGCCAACGCAGAGGTAACCACAAGATAAGAGTTCATATTTCATAAGAAATTATGGGAATCCAGCATGGAACTGTCCATCATCCATAAATCTAAGACAAAACAATGTGGAAGCATTAAATCAATGTTATGTTATGTCCCTCTAGCAATTGTTTTGGTGAAACTGAATACTGTCTCTGTTTATACCATTCACAGAAATATATCCAAGGTAAGAGAGCACCTTCTGAAAAAGCATTCCATGGTTTACTTCCCTGGATCCTTGGCCTAAATAAAAAAGAACTGGGATTATAAAGAGTATTTGTCACTTTGAAGACTGCCCTGGGAACTGAACTTCAGAACTGACCTCCAGTATAGGAGAAATGGGGATGAAGATGTTGACTATCTTTCATTTGATACCTTCTAGTTATTATACTAGGAAATGAAGCAGAAGTTTCCAGATCCAGTATCAGTCCATCAATTTGAAACTCTTATTTATTTCTGTGCAATGGTTAACGTGCTCACTTCCATACATTTGGCTGCCAAAAACCAGAGGATTTTGTGAAAGCTATGATGTCATCTTCTGCCCAATGGACAGAAACATAGTTGCATTTGAGCAATAAAGTGTTCAATTTCTTTCCCTCTCTCTCCCCCGCCTCTTTTCCCCCTTCCCCCCTCTCTTATTCCATTGTTCCATGGGTTATGTTGTTGTTATGGCAACAGCTAAGATAATAAACTTGTAATAAACTTGGCATCAAATTTATCACCTTGTTGGATTTAAAAAACTGTAGGCTAAACAGCAAGATCTCAGCACCAGTCTGCATGAGCACTTCCATGGGTGGTAGGATTTGGGCGATGGCAGCTATGCATTTTGGAACAGCTGAGCAACCATCTCCAGCATGGGGTGTCTTAACTATGCCCTCTTCCCATTAACATCACTGATATCCATCTACAGGAGGTGTGCTCATTTTTGGATTCTCTTTCTCCCTCACACTCACACACATACACACAAGCACACCCGGTGCATGTGGGAGGTGATATGCCTTTGGCTGTTTGCTTTAGTTGTGGAAATAACTAAGGTCTGTGCTATGTGCAGAGTATGCAGAAGTCCACCAGCAAGCATTCATTCCTATTGACTTGCCTCAACCTCATCAGCCCACCACAGGAAAAGAATATACCCTGGGCTGAATGGTTTTGGGGGGCTGGCTAGTGAAATTCATTCTCTTGAATGAGACCGATGGCTCTGAAGTGCTTATGTGACAGAATAAGTCTTCAGTCTACTGTAGGTGTGAAAAACTCCTTTGCATTTTAAAATATGGTTGTCATTCTCTATGCAATTTTCTTGCGTGGGCGCTTGATCTTTAGTGGCATCCAGATGAAATCCAGGAAATCCACATTTGCATTATTTTTATAGACTCTGGAGCATTTTCTAGGACTGGTCCTCCTCCTTTTCAGAGCAGCAGATAGTATTGCTGCTACTCTCATGAGTGATCCATTAGCTGATAACTTTGCTGCATGCACATGGCTATGTAACCACATATACCCTGCCAAAAAGTGTTTCACCTTAAAAAACAAAAAAAGCAGCAACAAGATCTTTGCCTTTCTTGGGTTCACTTTTTTATTCCTATTTTGACCAACAATAACAAAAAGGATTTCATGACAGGATGCTTGAAATTATGCAGCCAGTTTCAATCACAGTATATGGGACTGTGGATGTCTGCGCACGAGGTCGTCTTCTCATGATTAATATTTTTTGCTCCATACATTTGCAGAGTAGGGCAACAGCAAATTTACATGGATGTGGGAAAGGATCAAGTCCACTGAAAGATATTCTTCACCTGCTCTGACCCAACCATTTCACACTGGAAGTTTTAACTATCCTATTTATGCATCCGATTTTCATTTGCATCACAAACTAAATCAGCAAAGCAATTTGGGGTGGTAAAAGATTGCCTTTGCAGATGCTAAAACCTCATGGATGTTTTACAATAAAGCACTTGTTTTTAATCTCTGGATCATATAACTAGTAAGAAATGTTTTATTGTCTTGCATACTGGAATGGCTCCAAATTTTCCTGTGGGTTTGTTTTTTCCATCCCAATTTGGGAAACCAATGCTAAGCAAATTATGGGAACAGTAGACCCCTTGCCATATTCCAAGCTCCTGATTTACTTCTGTGTTTCTCCCCCCACATTTGGTTATAGGGAATGGTACAAGGATGTAATAATGGATGGCTTCTATACCGATAGCGTATTGAATGAATCTAATTTTTATTTTTGCAATTGGGTAACCTACAAAATTATATAGATATAGGGAAGGCCTAAAGTCATCTCTTCCCTTCCTATTTATAACTATCTCTGTGCTGAAATATCTATTTAAAATGAAACCTCATGGCTGTATCTAGTAAAATCAAAGCATGCTTTCATTCAAAACATGTACAAGAAACACATTAGCCTGATTTCTAGTCAGTATGTATGTATACCGCAATTGAAATCTAAAGTTCTAAAGCAGGATGGCTATGTTTTACTTTAAAAGCTGCCAGTAACATAGTTGGAAGCAATTCATTAAAGAGACATAGTACCTAGGAGGTTAAAGAAATTCATGCCCATTCCTAGTTGCAATTTCCATTGAGATATGACAGTGTGTGCCAAGAAACCATTCAGTTTGCAAATCTTAGAAAGCAGTTTTAGAGTTTCAGCTATAAATAAGCACACCTTAAGAAATGTCTCAGGACCAAGAGATTTATTTCCTACTAAAAATCTACATTATTTAAATTTGGCACGTACATTTCTGCAACAAAACATTTATTTATTTAGGTAATACTTCTGTCTCTTGGCACTAAGGGCTCAATACTCTTTAAAGCAGTTCAAACACTTTCCCCCAATTTATCCTTGCTATATCATTAATGGTTAGCTTCACCTACCCACTAAGCTCCATCGCTGAGCAGGATCTTGTCCTTGGGCCTCCCTGTGTTCCAAATCAATACTCCAATTCTTAACATCTCTGATCTCCCTTATGGTCTAACAGCAATTAAAAGTTTCCTGAAGAGAGATGTTACAAGGATCTTTAATCACAGTAGAGGTAAAGCATTGTTGTTGCTGTTAGAGAGAGACACATAAAATGACTGGCTCAGTCAAGAAACTCTGAAAAATTGTCCTTCTAACCACTGTTGCAACAGAGCTGGAGAAGGACTGCCCTGAATGATCTTTTTCCCCCCCTCCCTGGAGACTAAGTTAAAACTCTATTGGGCAGATCTTGAAAGCAGAGTGTGTAAACAGGAGGGAGGGAGGAAGGAAGAGTAAAGAAAGTAAGAAAGAAAGAGAAAAATAAAGAAAAATTAAAGGCACTCCAGACAATTGCTCATTTTGTAATGAGTTATTACTTCAAAGGTCATTAGAAAGGATAAGGGCGGCCATAAAACCAGCCTGGCTAGTATACTTTCCCTATTGAGATGATCATTATTGGCTTATTAATCTGCAATAATGTTGAATTACACACAGTAATAAATAGAAAAAAGGTTGGCTTGGAGTTTTAAGTATGTTATGGATCTCCAAGTGAACATTGCAAAGCAGCAAGACTCCCTTGGAATGAGTGGCACATCTTCCCAAAGCATTTTATATCCTTTCCATTCTGTTTCCCCTTTTTCCCTATTCCCACTCGCCCAGGAATGTTCAGTTCTGCCATTCTTGTTACATTTTTCCATTTTCCAAGGAAGAGAATATGCATGGGCTGGATTGTCCTGATCAATTGCTTAAAAAAAGAGTAAACAAAATTAGTTACTGGAATATCCTAAGCTTGTAAAATCCTCTTTGTTTTCCTCTGTCCAATGATGCATTTTAGATTTACACAAGAAGAGTGTTTGGTCTGGAGAATTAAAATGCTAAGGCATATCTAATCTGCCCTGAGAGATCCAAAGTACACACATAATTGCTAAGTCAGCTTAAAACACCTTGGCGCTCTTTTCCTCTTCCTCTCCCTCTCCTTCTCCCTCTCCTCCCCTCTCCCTCCCTTCCTCTCTCCCTCCCCCCCTCTCTCTCTTTCCTTAGGATCTCATATCTTTGTTAAGGAAATATAAGGAGGCCCTGAGAAATTAGCAAGTAGGATTTTCAGAAATGGGGTCTTGCTGTTGTTGTAAATCTTATTCTCAGTTTCATTTCCCCACCCCCAGTCAAGGTAGAGTGTGTTCAGCAAACTCTTTTAGAACAAAGTACACCTCAAATGTATTTTAATTTATCGTTATTTGAGACCCAGTGCACTGCATTTGAAAGTTCTCTTTTATTTTGAAAATAACACCGAATGAGGTGTAGAAGCAAAAATACCAGCAACAATAGAGGCACAAAGTTTTCGGAGGAAGCGCTATTGAAAATCACAAGGACTTCCTTTCAAGTAAAGATAGGTAGGCTGGGGGCGGGGTGGTATTATGTACTGGGGTACTTCTCCCACACAAAATTATCTTCCTTTAAAACTGCAATTTTGCTCATCCAAGGTGGCGTAACTTTAGTGCCCAAAAATTAATTCTTGTAAACTAATCTGAGGCCGAGAAAGTCATCCGAAAATGAAGCCATTCTCTTTTTCCATTCCTTACAAAAACTAAAGGATATTATAGATATCAATAAAGAATATATTATATATATATAATATAATGATATATATATATATATATACTATAATATATATATATATGTATGTATGTATGTATGTATGTATGTATGTATGTATGTATGTATGTAGTATGTATATTATATATATATGATATCCCCACCTAAAACGATTATAGTATGATAAGACCGCTACACGGAATGAGCAGCAAATCAGGTAGCTTTACTCAGACTGATGACTGAAAAGTATCCTAAGTGCCTACCGACCTTTAAATGCATGAATAGATGCGCGTATTCTGCCTGGTTCTCCTCTGTTCCCCCATCTTCAGTGAAGGAAGGGAGAAGTCAACCCTCCCCCACCCCAAACCCTAAAGGGAAAGTGTCAACTAAAATCTGGGATAATGTCTATATATCCCCTTCTGCCGCCAGCCAGCCGAAACCTCGCGTTTTTGTTGACAAGGACTCGGGCAGTTGAATTGGATCATCGCCGCGCTCTACAAAGGCGTCCGGGAGCTCAGTAGTCCGAATGGCAGGGCGGGCGCAAGGCCCTCTGACACGCGGAAGAAAGGATGCTTGCAAAACCGCAGAGCCTTCCTCGTTTTTGGGATTTTGGGGGTGTTTTTTGGGGGGGGAGGCATCCACTTTATCTCCTCTTCCTCGCGCTTTCCCCTGGTCTTCCCCTTTCAGGTATCCCTACCTAGAAAAAGAAGGAGAAATACAAGCGCCACACCTCCACGGCGCGCGTCTCTGGTTGTGAAATGCGTTCTCTCCATTTACTAGGTCAAGTTAAAAACAACACAACACGAACAGCCAATCCATGTGTTTGTTCCCTTTCCTCGGGCTGTACGGCTTCCTTCGTTTCCGTTCACCAACCCCAACACAGCCGTTTTCTCCGAAAACTCCGGATGGCTTTGGATCTGTCAAAAGAACTCCGGAGAAATCAAATCTATCAGGAAAGATGGAGCGAGGGAGGAGATTATAAAGGGAAAACGGACCAAGTCAAACGCTTAGCTCTCGCACCCTCTTCTCCTTTGCCCCAAACGTAATTGTTCCCTTTGAAGGAGCTGGCACACCAAGGTTGCGGTGATCAGTAGTGGTTCCCCGGTGGTTCCCACGGCGAGACGGAAGGCAAATTTNGTGGTTCCCACGGCGAGACGGAAGGCAAATTTCTAGCCGGCTCTTTTTAACTCCCCACTATCGTCGCCCCGGTTCCCTAGTCCCCAATATTTTTCCCAAAGGAGGGGAAACGCCTCTGCCCCGAAACTTCTATTTATCTATTCGTTAGGCCTTTCTAGAAGCCGCGTCTCGCCTGTGGGAAGCGTGGGCCAAGGAAGACCCATCCCGAAATCCCCAGAACGGTGTTTTAGCTTTGGGAGAGATGGGACTTCATCAAAACCTTTTCCTGCACCTTGGACAATTTCTTCCCCGCCCGCTCTCTCTCCAAGGGGGGGGGGGAAGGAAAGGGGGAATTAACCTGGTGAAAGGGCTCCTTAAGCGGTAGAAAGTGCACCAAAGCTGGGGTAGTAGCTTTCCTCTTGTTTTCCTCTCCTTGTTTACAGCTACCGAAGGCAAAAGAGTGCCATAAATCTTAAGGCAGCCCACAGAGACAAGTGCATTTGTATGCATCGTTAGAACTAGCTAATACCTAAACCCATTAGCGAGCTATGTAGAATTCCAGTTTCCGGTGTCCATTAACTGACAGTTAAATTCTAGAGGAAAGGCCAGGACGATTAACATAAGCTATATCCATCATATTGTTTGTCATAATAGATTAGTCAACGATGGATGTGCGTTCGTGAAACTTTCTCTTTTCTTTTCTTTCCTTTTCTTCCCATCCTTTGGTGCCGGGCGAATTTTCCAGCAAGGACCGCGCGATATTTCGGGCCTCCTCCTCCTCCTCCTCCTCCTCCTCCTCCTCCCACGCACCCAAGCCTC
>BHFT01019252.1:0-10158 GCA_004320025.1 Laticauda laticaudata
TCCCCCCCCCAAAAAAAAATGTCTGCAGGAAAATCCCCCACCCCGTTTTCCGACCGATCGATCATTCTTTATTTGAGATCGTCTCCAGCTCCGTTTGCAGGGGGAGAGATAGAGAGAGAGAGAGAGAGAAAGAGAGGAGAGACTTTTGGCTGCATGCAAGGAAAGCAGCAGAAGCAGCAGAAGTCTTTCTTTCTCTGCCCCAAACTCTGCCAGAAATGAGTCTTTTCCGGTGCTGCCTCTTGGAGCAGGAGGCCTTGCAGGATCCCAAAGGCTCTTTTCTGGTGGAGTTTGGGGGAGAGAAAGAAAGACTTCTGCTGCTTTCCTTGCGTGCAGCCAAAAGCAGAAGGAAGAAGCGGAAATAAGCAGCCCAGTGGCCAGGCCCAGCGCGTGGGGCAAGTGGGACGAGTTCCGCCTCTCTTCCCTTTCCCCCTCCCTCGTCCCTTCACTACCTCATGTTGCTTGCAATGCAAGCAATGCAAGCCTTGTGTTCCCATGGGCCATTGTGGGTGGCGCAGGCTTGTGTTCCCACACAACCTGGATTAATTGCTTTGGGGGTGACATTTCTCTGAGGACCACCAAATTTTTCTCGCAGACCACCAGTTGGCAACCACTGGTCTAAGCAAGATTTTGCACACCTAGACAGACAGGTGGGGAGGTATAGGCTGCAGGGGGTATGGGCAGTAGTGTCAGTTTTCGTTCTGGGTGGATAGAGGGGCACCCAAACACAATTGTGTGACAGCCCACCCTGTGTTTCTGTGTAGAGGGGAAGTGTGGGTGTTGATTACACTGTGTGAAGCAAGCTTCCATGAAAGGGACATGAAAGAAGTTCACAGCAGAAAGAGAGAAAATAGAGAAGAAACTCACCATATCACAATGTCCCTTGGAGCCTCCGTGATGGGTACAGGCTCTGACTGGCAACAGGGGCCCAAGAGGCTTATCCTTGATGGTCCTAATTTCAGAATTGTTCTTCTTTCCAGGACACCTGCCAACAAATGTGCCTCCAAGAACCATCTCAACAGCTCCGTCTGACGGACCAGTTGTACCGCAAGAACAATCGACCATCTCCTGGCCTACAATGATGAGCTCTTCAGGACCCACAACATCCAGTCCATCCATTGCCACAAAAATCACAGAGACCACTGCCCACTCCAACAGGCCGGTCCCTGTAACTACAAGCACTCCTGGCATCACCAGGAATGAAAGTCTGGCCACGATGCCAGTTCCTTCCGTCACCAACACCACAGCTGCCCTTTCCAACATCACCATCCACTCGGGAACAACCGCTACTCCAAAATTGACAACTTCACTGCAACCAAGCACTGGGACCTCCAGACCAAGCAGGCCATCTTCCTCCAGCTCTACTACTTCTCAGAGTTCCACTACTCAAGGGACACTGACCACCACTCCAGTTTTTCCCAGCACAGCTATCCATTCGAATATCACCATCACCAATGGAACAACAGCTACTCCCATCACCCCCAGCACAGCTATCCCTCCCAACATCACTGGAACAACAGCTGCTCCCATCAACCCCAGCACAGCTATCCCTCCCAACATCACTGGAACAACAGCTACTCCCATCACCCCCAGCACAGCTATCCATCCCAACATCACTGGAACAACAGCTGCTCCCATCACCCCCAGCACAGCTATCCCTCCCAACATCACTGGAACAACTGCCACTCCCATCACCCCCAGCACAGCTATCCATTTCCCAACGTCACTGGAACAACTGCCACTCCCATCACCCCAGCACACTATCCATCCCAACATCACTGGAACAACAGCTGCTCCCATCACCCCCAGCCCCCACAGCTATCCCTCCCAACATCACTGGAACAACTGCCACTCCCAAAAAATCACCCCCAGCACAGCCTATCCATCCCAACAATCACTGAACAAACAGGGCTTACTCCCATCACCCCAGCACATCTTACCCATCCCAACATCACTGGAACAAACAGCTTGCTTCCCATTTCACCCCCAGCACAGCTTATCCATCCCAACGTCACTGAACAACAGCTACTCCCATCACCCCCAGTACCAGCTATCCATCCCAACATCATGGGAACAACTTGCCACTTCCATCACCCCCAGCACAAGCTATTCCATCCAACGTCACTGGAACAACCGCTAACTCCCATCACGTCCCAGCACAGCTTATCCCTCCCAACATCACTGGAACAACTGCCACTCCCATTCACCCCCAGCACAGCTATCCATCCCAATTCACTGGAACAACAGCTACTCCCATCACCCCCCAGTTACAGCTATCCCTCCAACATTCACTGGAACAACTGCCACTCCCATCACCCCCAGCACAGCTATCCATCCCAATGTCACTGGAAAACACAGCTACTCCCATCACCCCAGTACGCTATCCCTCCCAACATCACATGGAGACAACTGCCACTCCCATCACCCCCAGCACAGCTATCCCTTCCCAACATCACTGGAACAACTGCCACTCCCATCACCCCCAGCACAGCTATCCATCCCAATGTCACTGGAACAACAGCTACTCCCATCACCCCCAGTTCAGCTATCCCTCCCAACATCACTGGAACAACTGCCACTCCCATCACCCCCAGCACAGCTATCCATCCCAACCTCACTGGAACAACAGCTACTCCCATCACTCCCAGTACAGCTATCCGTCCCAACATCACTGGAACAACTGCTACTCCCATCACGCCCAGTACAGCTATCCATCCCAACATCACCATCTCCACTGGGACAGCTACCACTTCTAAGAGTGCCCAGCCTTCTGGTTCCACCACCATGCGTCCCCTGCTGACGGATTCTGTTGATACCCCCAAACCTACATCAAAGAGACCAGACGTGGACCAAACAACTCCTGGACGACTTCCAGGTTGGTTCTTCAGAGTGGTTGTAATCTAATAGGTCTCACTGTTTCACTCATTACTTCAGAAATGTATGTTGGGCAAGGTGAAAATTGCAGTTGTAAAAAAAAAAAAACCAAAGCGATTTANCACTCATTACTTCAGAAATGTATGTTGGGCAAGGTGAAAATTGCAGTTGTAAAAAAAAAAAAACCAAAGCGATTTAACAAGAATAGTAGGGGCAGAATAACAACAGTAGAAGCAAAATCTTGTTTTTCTGATGAAAAACATGCCGTTCACTGTTATGCCAGGAAAAAGAGAATTTTAGCAAAGATTGCCGGCATCTGTTGTGGCCCACCGGCAGCTGGCGGAGCCGGCATCAGAGTCAGACAGTTGTGAGGAGATTGGGGAGGAACCCGTGCCAGTCTTGGAGGCTGAGGAAGGCTTGGACGAGGGCCAAGGCAGGCTGGCAGTTATCAGCTGCCTTTGGGCTCAGATAGTCCTGAGGTTGGGGAGCAGTTGCAACCAGTTCCCAGTGCACGCACGCACGCACGCATGCAGAATGTCTAAAAAAAAAAGGAGCAATTAAGAACTCAGGGTTGAGTAAGGCCTTACTCAGGGTGGGAGTAAGGCCACAGGGGGACGATGAATGGCCCCTCCCATCAGGATTAAAAGAGGAGCAAAAGGGGAGGGGGCTTTTGCAGGAAACACCCGCTCCTTTGGTCGCGTGGATCTAGGTCTGTTAACCCAGCCTTCCTTGCCAACAGCGAGTGTGGAACTATTTACTGGACAGTGTTCCAGGATTGATAACCTTCACGAGAATGTGGACTGAGCTGTTGGCTGACTATGAATGAACTCATTCACAGTACATGATTGAGGTTTTGGACTGAATTGACTTAGTGCTTTTGGGGTTTGTTTTTTTTATTGACATAGAGCAGAGGTGTCAAACTGGCAGCCCATCATGCACAGCCACATCCACTCCAGCTCCATGAAGGGGAAAAAAAACATCATGAAATGCCATGTCATGGCGAGTTTGACATCCATATCATGGAGAATACCTTTTGGCTTTTTTGAATCCCTTTTTCTTTTCCAAGTACTGATAATCCCCAAATATCTCCCTTTTGGTGAGGAAATATTTATAGCTACGGGGATCAAACTGAGGAGCAGAGGAGAAGAAAATCACTCTGCCCATGCTCAGAAACCTAGGAAACAAACTGCTGAGAGTACTGGTTCAATCTGTGGGAGCAAGCAACTTTTCATCTGTCCTTTACCCAAGTCAGGAGGGGGACGGGGACTCCCCAGAAGGCAATGTGCAGCTCCCCACACCCGCTATGCATGCGTGCGCAATCCCCACCCACACGCCCACCGCTGCCCCCTTACCTGCACGGTGCCTCACAGCTGATTTTCGACCAGTTTGAGGCCTTTTTCAACCTCTCAGAGGCTTGAGAAAGGTTTCTGCAGGCTTCTGCAAGCTTTGCAGGCTGAAAACTAGTCCCATTTCGTCACTTCCGGTACTTCCGTAAAAACCGGAAGTGACGAAACGGGCCTAGTTTTTGGCCTGCAAAGCCATCAGAAGCCTTCCTCAAGCTTCTGGGAGGCTGGAAAAGGACTCAAACCAGCTGAAAACCAACTGTGAGGCGCGTGCATGGCACAGCGAGGTGCCTGCGGCTCACGTGTTGACACAAATGGCTCTGCATACCATCATGGCTCTATTGTCTCCCAAAGATTCTGCATCCTGCATAGTTTCTGGAGATCCCCATTACACAACGTACGACGGCCGCCTCTTCCATTTCATGGGGAATTGCACCTACCTGCTGACCGCCACCTGCAATGCTACGCCCGACCAGCCCACCTTCCAGATCCAGACCACCAACGAACACCGCGGGAGCAACACCCAGGTCTCCTACCTCAAGTCGGTCAATGTAACTGTGTATGGGACCCAGATCGTGCTGCTGAAAGGGCGGAGAGTAACAGTGAGTATTCCTGGAATCCCACTTCCTGAACAGATACTCCTGGTTCCTGAAAACATTACTCCCCCCCTCCTGCTCCCATGACTGGAACCTTCTCTTGACTCTCTGCTACACAGGTAAATGGAAAGCGAGTTACCTTGCCTGTCTCAGTGGCCGGGCAACGCGTGTCTGTGCGCCTAAGTGGCACTTTCGTTCGGGTCCAAACGGATTTCGGCCTCTCGGTGAGATTTGATGGGAACCACCATGCTGAGGTCTCCATCCCGTCATCCTATTTTGGGAAGCTGTGCGGTCTTTGCGGTAAGGAGTTTAGACGGGTCACCTTTTATGAGCAGCCAACTCTTGCTCATAAAGTGAAACCCTTTAGCAGAGAGGTCATTTAAGCTCTCCAGGAAAAGCACACCCAGGAAAAGCAATCCTTAGATCCACCTGCACCACTTAAAGATACCAGCTGGTCAAACTCACCTCACAAGATATCCTAAGGAAATCATCCAGATTTAAGGAAAGGTCACATGCCCCCAGAAAGGCAGTAAAAAAAGAAATAAGTGCCAAGCTTGCATCTTGCCTCTTGGAAGTACACCCCAAAAGGACAGTGCCAAATACCACTAAAGCAGTGAAGGAAGGGCCCCTCCCCAGATAGAAAAAGAAACCATGAGGCAGAAAAAAAATTCAAACACAATACAAATAATTACATCACAACAGTAGCAGTTGCTTGTTGATGATGAATAGGGAAAATTATCCCTATAAATAAATACAGGATTAAACATCACCAAGCACAGAATTAAGCTTCACCAGAAAACAGTTTTAGACCAAAGCTCAGAAAGGGTATGTAAACCCACATTTGAATGTCAATCTTTCTAGCCAGCCAAGAAGCCTTACTGAATGTCACTCATCTTGGTTCCCTGTCACAAAAAGCTTTGCTTCATTATTCAATTATTTCTTCAAAGTGCTGATGGTCCAGGGAGGTATTTCCTCCCAACGGCAGTGTAAAAATCTTAAAACAACCCTTCCCCTTTAAGAAAGGCAAGCCTCAGAAGCTCCGGAGACAGGAAGTCTAGGCTGTCTGCCAAGAATGTAATAAGGCTGGGAAAAAAAAACACAAAAGGAGATTGCTTTGAACCACCGGTTCTATGAACTGCTTAGAAAGTTAACAAGGGGTTCGATAGAACCGGACAGAACCGGTAGAATCCCATCCCTGAGGAAGGGTCAGTGACAGAGGTGAAATGCTGCCGGTTTGCCCTGGTTCAGCCAAACCGGTATTTCCAACAATCAGCTGGGCCGCACGATTTCGATTTAGCTAGAAAGCAGGAAATAATCGGATTTTTGTTGCTTTCTAGCTAATCTAAATTGCGCAGCACTTACCTCGGAAGGCTTCAAAAATGCGTCTTTTTTTCAGCACCCAGGAGGCTTCCCTGAGGCCGACTGGGCCAAAAAACGGGGGCACAGGGAGGTGCTGCGAAAGAAGAAAAGCTTTTGAAACCCCCACCCGACCCACCAGTCACCTGGCCACCTGGCCATGCCCACCAAGCCATGCTCACTGTCCCATGCCCGCAGAACTGGTCATAAAAAAATTTGCAATCCCACCACTGGTCAGTGTGTCAGAATTTCTCAGTGTCCATAGTTTTTAATCCCAATTTTGGTGGTCGTAAGTCCAGGGCTGCCTAGAGATATGCCACACATGAGCAACTGGCTCCCCCCCACCCCATTTGTGATATGTAAAGTTATATCTGTGAAAATATGAAGCAACAGTAACTCCATGTTTAACCTCTGGGTTTACCTAAGCTAATTTACTGGAATATTATGTAAGAATTCTCGATTATTTTGTATAAAGGTTACATATTTGTCAGGCTACGCTGTCCAGTGTCATGTTAATGATGGAGATTACTGGAACTGGGAACAGGTAAACAGGACGAGGAAACAGATGGTATGCTACAATAATAAGGGTGTTGCACAGTTAGATACGTACCTGGATAGACTGAGAAGACAGAAAGGGGAAGAGACTGTATCCTTGAACCTGTATATAAACCCCAGCCTTCCTAGGAGCCATGTCTTCTGACTATGGGCAGAATTCCCTTTTGCAAAAGTTTCATGATAAAGTTCTTATATATTGTTCACATGTCTTCTCTCCTTTTCCAGGGAACTTTAATGGACAAAGTGGGGATGACAATCTCATGCCCGATGGCACCTCAGCGGGGGCAGATGCCAACCAGCTGGGAAAGAGCTGGCAAATGCCCAACATAGGGGATGCCAGGTGAGTCTTGCAGCCCACACCTCTGGCTGAAACCCTGGCATCTTCCCCAGGAAGAAATTTCAAACAGGAAAGTGCCAATGTTTCCCTAGCAACTTCCAAGCTGGCCTGGCTGAAATTTCCTAAAAACCTAATTTAATTTCTAATTTAATTTACCTAATTTAATTACATAATTTTACCTAATTTAATTTCAAGACTGGAAACAGGGAAGCTATAAGCATAGTGGGTTCCCCTCCCCCTTTAAAATCCTCCATTGTTTAAAGCAGGGGTCTCCAAATTTGGCAACTTTAAGAACTGGTGGACTTCAACTCCCAGAATTCCCCAGTCATTCTGTGAGCTGAAGTCTACCAGACTTAAAGTTGCAAGTTTGGAGACCCGTAATTTTAAAGCAACATTTTTCCAACCTGGCAATTTAAATGCTGGCTGGGGAAATTCTGGGAGTTGAAGTCCACCAGTCTTAAAGCTGCAAGTTTGGAAGCCCATAATTTTAAAGCAACATTTTTCGAACCTGGCAATTTTAAGTGCTGGCTGGGGAGAATTCTGGGAGTTGAAGTCCACACATCTGAAAAGTTGCCAAGTTTGGGAAAAAAACAAAACATGCCATTTAAAAGAAGGAGGTTCCTGAAGAGATCATTATGAAAATTCAGAGGGAAGCAACCTTGGGAGATCAAAGAAAGGCTGGACAATCTGCCCAAGGTGTGTTGGATCCCAACTTCCTCCCTCCTTCCCCCCTCCTCCCAGCCTGGTCATGGGATGTGTCATCCAACACACCTGAAGAACAACTGGTTGGAGGAAGGCTGTCCTTTCCATAACGTGTACGGTGTTTTTTTTGCAGCTGCACCAACTCAAAAGATCCTGAAAAATGCAATCCGGAAATTGCAGGGGAGGTTCAGGGTCTTGCCAGTTGTGGGATTCTGACAGATCCCCAAGGTAAGAGATTTTAGGCTTTTTAGGAGGGGAGTAAAGAATGACAGAATAACAGAGTTGGAAGGGGTCTTGGAGATCTTCTAGTCCAGGGTTGGCTAACCTTTTTGGGCTCCTGGGCCAAAAATTGTGCACGCCCTTGCATGCTCACGCTCATGTGCCAGCACCCAGAAGGTAATGTGTGCCCCCCACGCCCCTACGCATGTGTGCGCAATCCCNCCCTTGCATGCTCACGCTCATGTGCCAGCACCCAGAAGGTAATGTGTGCCCCCCACGCCCCTACGCATGTGTGCGCAATCCCCACCCACCCACCCCTTCCGCCCCCTGACCTACATTGCACCTCACAGCTGATTTTGGGCCAGTTTGAGGCCTTTTTCAGCCTCCCAGAGGTTTGAGGAAGGCTTCTGCAGGCTTTGCAGGCCAAAAACTAGGCCTGTTTCGTCACTTCTGGTATTTCCGGAAAAAACAGAAAAGTGACGAAATGGCCCTAGTTTTCGGCCTGCAAAGTTTTCAGAAGCCCGCAGAAGCCTTCCTCAAGCCTCTGGGAGGCCAAAAAAGGCTTCAAACCAGCCAGAAATCAGCTGTGAGGTGCACACACGCACAGTGTGTGCAGCTCGCATGCCGGCACAAATGGCTCTGCGTGCCACTTTTGTTGGCAGTAGGGATGTCTCTGCTTTTTAGGATGCTGTCTAGATTTGCCATAGCTTTCCTCCTCAGGAGCATGCAGTCCCCATCTGCGGTCATCTCGGAGTCCAGCAAAATAAAATAAAATCTGTCACTACCTCCATTATATTAGACATGCCCATTTCCTAGTTGCAAATTCCTACTCCACAAGTCGGCAACCTTAAACAATCAAAAGAGATACAAAGGTCCTAACCAGAAGGCCCCAGTTCAATTCCAGAGCTGACCAGACTCTATGGCAGTTCCCCTGCCATAGAGTCTCCTCCTAGCGCAGCGTCCTTTTTCCTCTACCTGTCCTAACCCAAAGCCCTATCAATTGTGGAGCCATCCAGACTCCATGGCGGTTCCACTGCCATAGAGTGTCCTCCTAGTATGGTGTCCTGTTTCCTCTACCTATCCTGACCAAAAGCTCTATCAATTGTGGAGCCGACCAGAGAGCCACAGCAAAGGGATGGAAAGAGCCACATGCGGCTCCAGAGCCTCATTGTCTCTAGAGCCACAGGTTGCCGATGCCTGTCCTAGTCCCTATGGAGACCAAAGTCCCTGGTTTTCTAGGAGCTTGTGGGTCTCCATCTGTCCCTAGGGGTTGATGGTGAACTGACCTTCTCTTTCCCCATAGGCCCGTTTGCTCCATGCCATGGCAAGGTGCTCCCCGAGGGGGCCTTTGAGAACTGCTTCTACGACCTCTGCGAGACCGGCGGAGACGCAGGGATACTGTGCTTTGCTCTCCAGTCCTATGCCGATCGCTGTGCCCAAGCCGGGGTCCCCATCGCCTGGAGGAACAGCACTTTTTGCCGTAAATATATCCCCAGTATTGGAGAGACAGGCCAATGGTGGGATTCCCGGGGCAGCTTGCAAGTGAATTAAAGAACAGATGCAGGAAAGGACAATGAGGAATAAATGCCTAGGGCTCGGCTTTAGGGGCTGAATTTGGAGAGGGGAAAATGTGGATTCAGAGAGAATTGTGTGCGTTTTCCAAATGCTGTGCCCCACAAATGAACAGAAACAAGGAAAAGGCAAACAGAGGGAATTTTGACATGCAGTCCTTTCGGTGGAGCAAATTTTCCTTCATTTGCTAATTTCTGTAAGAAATCCAGACAACTGGGGTTGTCTAGGGATTGATTCGAATAACTTCCGGGTTGCTCTTCTGCCCAGCCAGAACCCACAACAGCACCAGCCTGTTTGGATTAAAAAGGCTGAAGAGTAGCGAAGGTTTTAAGGGCTCTCGTGCCTTTGATTTAAGGCTTCCACTCCATGGTTACAGCCTTGTGTTGCAGGATGAATGAAGGATGAAGCCAGGGTTACCATCTGTTCCTGAAACAATCCTGCGTGAAGGATGGGTTTTAAAGAATAGAATGGAATGGAATGCAGAATATGGAGGAATAGAAAGGAGAAAAGAAGAGACCAAGAGAAGAAAAAATAGAATAGAATAGAATAGAATAGAATAGAATAGAATAGAAGAGAAGAGAAGAGAAGAGAAGAGAAGAGAAGAGAA